>VVHJ01045635.1:0-13959 GCA_015107715.1 Tylochromis polylepis
CCACTCCGCTTGATTACCTCCTGTGTGTATTTAAGTCCTCTGTCTTCCTTTGTTCATTGTCAGGTTGTCTGTCATTCCCACGCCATGTTTCATGTGCATGTCTGTTGTGTTTCATGTCCAGGTTTTCATGTTCAATTCTAGTTTTCCCAGTTTAGGTTAATGTTTAGTTTCTTTGGTTCACCTTGCCTTGTGTTTGCATTTATTTTCCCAGCTTTAATAAACAGCGTGTTTTCGGTTAAGTTTAAGTTTTGTCTCTTCACGTGTCTTCACACGTGCTTCACAGGACTTCTCCAGTCCTTCACGCATTTGGGTCCACCATCTCACCACATACAGTCTGCTCTGCTAGACTGTGACACCATTGATTTCAGGTTCATTAATTTACCACCAAACCACAAAAGAAGTTTTTTTTCCAGTTGCCAGACTTGCACCAAATGCTTTCATAGAAGCTGTTTTGCATAGCCCACAGATTTGGTCTTTTTCTACTTTATTTTCATTTCTTCTTTGGAAAGAATGAAAAAATGTGTGAAAGTGAAACGTGTAAACACCCTCAGAGTCCCCCCCCCCCCCATGTAAAATCTTCTTGAATTTAGAAAAGTTAGTTACTTTTTTTGTTTGTCTTGTTTTTGAAGCAATGGGCACTGAAACAAAACTTAGAACAAAAGCAGCAGTTGGTTGTGCTTGTAAACATCTGGACGCCAGTTAGCTTTTATTCTTATGCAACAGAATAACAAAAAAACAACACAAAGTTTGTATGATCCACTTTCACCCATCTGTGTGATATGTTGTCATCTGCAGTTCTCCCTCACCTACCAACTGCGTGTGTTTTGTTTGTCTTGCATGTGTGTGTGTGTGTGTGAAAAATCCATTGTATTTGCAAATGTACATTCAAATTGACATGCATATATGTTTGTTGGATGTGTTCATACTTGTGTACATGTTGCTGCAGGCTTACCTGTAATCTCGTGGTTGTGCGTGTGTGTGTGTTTGTGCATGTGGGTATTCGTTTTCTATGGTTTCATAGCTTCACACAGGAAATGTTCCTATTTGAGAGAGTCGCACACTTCTCTTCAGCAGCCCGCATTACTCAACATGGTGTTTGTTAGCACATGGTAAATAGTTTTTACATAGTGAGGACTGTGATAACCCCCCCTTACACCTTCCAGGAAACAAAATCTGTCACAGACCAGCATCAAACACTGGCAGCTTAGCAGGCCTAAGAGGAGAGCAAGATGAGGGTGAGGGCTCTGTGGATGGTGGTGATGGTGTGCTTCAGTGGTGGAGAAGGCACAGAATGCTTAGGTAAGACGAGTTCATTTGTGAAATAACTTCAGAATAACAGCTAAGTGAGTGTTTTAGTCAACATGACAACTTCCAGAATGACTGAGAGCTGTCACGTTCCCTGTCGGATTCTCTGTGTTGAAGTGTTTTTACTTACTTTGCAGTATTCTTATTAATGATGATGTTTATAAAGTGAGTTCAAGGCATACTTTGCTATGAACAGTCCTCAAAATGTTCATTTTGTGTTTTGTCAGCCTACAGTTTCTTGGTACTCTGTGTTGTGGGACAACGAATTAAATACTAATACATGGCTCACAAATAACTTTTAGTACACAATATATTCACTCTTAGAAATAGGGGTGCAGTAAAAATCCATTTCTGTCCTCCTACATGTAAAATCTACACTGACATAACCCTCACACAAGAAAGTTTGATACGCTGGCTCACTGGCTCAAAAAAATGTGAAAAACTAAAGTGTGAGTTGTAGTTATTCTTTAGTACAGCTCTTTGACTTTATACTAAATCAAATCAAATGTGCGTCACAGTATATAACCTTAGTTTAGCAAAGTTAATGACAGAAAATATCACTTACACTCAACATTTATGTTTTAGGTTGGTCATATTGTGCCACATACACTACACAATCACAGGAACGCTGGTTTTAATAGCATTAGAACTGTTAATAACTCTACTAATCACAAACACCACATAAAAAACAGCTCTGAAAATGAGAAAATATCCAGTGAGCAGGAGTTCTCTGGGGAACAATGCCTTTTTAATTTGAGAGGTCAGAGGAGCCAGACATCTTTGAGCTGATTAAAGCAACAGCAGAATCCTGACTGAGAAGACGAAACTATCTACAGAGCAGACGTGGGGACAAACAGACAGGGATCACAAAAGGTAACTAAGAAAACTATAATCAGCACAGCAGGGCGAGGGACTAAAGCACAAAGGAACAAATGATCCAACCACTAACAGAAGACTATAAAACTTAGAACATAAATCCTTTCTTAAACCAAAGATAATCCAGAATACAAAACTAGAGATACTCTCAACTAGGAATAAAGAACAGTAAAGCAAAAACACTGGGTCAAAGACCCTGTACCATGACTGGGAATGATGGCATTCAGCAATGACAGAATGGAAAAGCATACATCTGAATTTAAATTAAAAAGGGTTAAATAAAAAAGTCCATACCTTTCCATTTACTTTTTTGTATTCTTTTCATACAATTAAAAAAAAAACTGTTGAACTGTTGAAAAACTGTTAATAATAAACAAAAGTGTACCAAGTCTTAAACGCTTAAAAAAATAGTAGTAGTAGTAATTTAAAAGACTGTTTTTAAAAAAAAATTAAGTTTAAAGACTTGTGCTTAAATTTCCTAAGACAGGCAGCTCTCTTTGTTTATACACATTGTGAGGCGTACTTCTAAATTTAAGAACAAATTCACATATGAAAATACGGATAAATCACTGATGTGTGTGAGAAGCATTCTTGCACGATTTATGCACAGATATTAAGTCATAGAACCTTTATTTGTCACATACAAGTAATTGCAGTGAAATGATATGTATGTATGATATGTATCTATACATACATGTACACACTGTAAAAAGGACCCTGTAAGTTCCCTGTACTCAAATGGCCTTCACAGTCACCAGATGTCAGCCTAATAGTGAACCTTTGGTGAAATGGGAGGTTTGTATCATAGATGTCCAGCTGATAAATCTGCAGCTGCAGCTGCATGATGTAATCATGTGAATATGGACCAAACTCTCCAAGGATTGTTTCTAGCAGCTTCCAGGCAACAAAGAATCAGTTCACTTCTGCCAGCAAAAGGGTCCAAGCCAGTACTAGTAAAGTGTACCTAAGAAACTAGCTGGTGAGTGTTCCCAGTAAAATATTTTAAGGAGTGGTATAAGGAGACAATCTGTGTTTGGACAAATACAAAAAGAATTTAGGTAACAATAGGCTTATACTCATAGGTTTCACTGTTTTTTGATTTGTTTAAGTTAAAAAGCCTTTTCACACATTTTGACGTCTTTCATTCTGTAGCTTGTATCAGTGGCGAGGTTACTCTCGACCCATGCTAAGCATGTTCCTGGTTTCCTGGGGGTTTTGATTTCCCTTTCCATGGTGGGTTGTCTGGTTTCTTCCAACAGTACAAAGACACTTAGGTTAACTACTTAACTTACACCATGGATAGAAACGATTTTTTAAAAGCTCCATTTATGGACCATTATATTTAGGTTAAAAATAATCATGAGAGAATCAAGTCTGATCTCTAGGAACACTCACAGTTTACCACAGTTTAGAAATACAGTGGTGTGAAAAAGTGCCCCCTTCCCTCTATCAAGGGTACAGTAGCAGTACTTTAGCAGGTCCCTCTCTAATGACAAGCTGCCATGACTAAAGATTCAGTGAGATCTATTTTTTCTGAGCTATAAAAGTACAGCTTCCATTAGAATGTAGATGCATCTTAGCAGCTTTATTTGCCTTGACAGGAGCGGTTTTAAAACTGTGGAGTAGAGCCACTGCAATATGACATGAAAGTAAGATGAATGAAAACATTTTTAGGGACAGCAAAAGAACAAGAGTTTGCTCATGCTATTGGGTCAACCTTTTCCTAAAATTGAACCTGGATCCTATTTTAATTGCTGATGACTGAAAAATTGTGAACGTTTTCAGCTTCTGAACTGGGGCATTCCAGGTCAGAAGCTGAAAACGTTTCAAATCCAAATCCAGTTTATTTATAAAGCACATTTTGAGCAAACTTTCTGTTTTTTAAGTGCTGTACAAAAACAAAACAAGAAATAAAACAAAAGATAAAACCATTCACATTAAAACACTCACATAAAAGCATAAAAAGCACATCAACTCCAGTTTAAACGCTATTGAAAAAGGATGCGTTTTCGAAAGAGACTTAAAAACACGAAGCCAAGATGCCTGTCTAATTTTTAGACAGGCAGCAGTATATTCAGTTCATGTTTGACAACAACTGACAGAAACACCAGTTCGACCACATGGCAGTTGTTTTTTGAAACTACCCAGATCAGAGCGTGCCTTCAGCTATTGTGGTTATCTGCAGTCCCACGGCTTGTAGGGGTGGAATTTTAGCCTGGAGTGGCAAACTTGAGCTGGAGATCAGAATTGCTCTCTTCTGACCCAGCAACATGTTCCAGCGAGTTTTCAGATGCTCTTTTGTAGTAAAAGCAGCAGAACCAGTGAAATGCCTGGGGAAAAAAACGAAGAGGAAATTTTGAAGACAGTGGTTCAACGAAAAAATAAAAAATAAATAAAAATACAACACTGATAATACAGTTGGCATCAGTAACAAAATGCCAAAAAAGGGGGGCAGGCTGAATGCTCTGTTTCGTTCATTTTCATGGAGATTTCATTTTAGGAGATGTTTTATTTAAACACCAGCAGGGAACAAAAGCAGACACTACTAAAAAAAAATAAATAAAAAATGCAGATGTCAGAAAGCACAACAGCCAATAGATATATTTGTATTTCTTAAGTTAAAGTCAAATAAAATGTAAAAAACATTTCTGCTGTTGTGACCTGAAATCTACGATTACAACACAGCGCATTTCAAATGCAATGATCAGAATCCAAATGATGGAAAGCTTTTGCTATATCAGATTAAATTAGCACATGAAAATGTCATTTTTCTTTCCATTAAAATATTCTCCCCAATTCAGTTGGGTTTCAAAGCCCTTTATAGCTTTGTTGAAGTTGACCACTGATCTGTTACTTTATTACCTTCATTAGGTAATAAAGCAGCCCTGACTGTGTTGCACCTTTTGACACAGTGGATCAAAACATTACTGTGGCTCATCTTGAACACTGGGTTGTCTTTAAGGACAGCTTTTATCTCAAGGCTAGGACCTTCTGTGTGTCTACTAGCCACGCGTCTTCATCTTTTCCTTCTGTTTCTTGTGGGTCCCTCAGTTGTCCATCCAGCCACCGGTCATCTTCTGTTCACATCTCCGTCCACTTGGTAATATCATTAGGAAATACAGCTTCAAAAATGGCTATTAGCAGTTGAGAATTATTGAAAAACTCAAATCTTTTCTGTTTTTTATGATCTGTAAAAAGCCATACATATCTTTATCACTTTGCATCTGGATTACTATAATTCACTATACCTAGATAGGTCCCCTGCTGTTCTCTGGTTGTTGTTGTCAGTACATGGCTGTTTACTGGGGAATATTGAAGTACAGGTGTGTGTACATTTGCACATACTTTGTACAGTCTGTTTGCCAGTGATAGCTGTGCCTAAATGTGCTTTATAAATATTTTTGACTGACTTTTACTATTTGTTTTCTGCTCATACTAAATTTGAGCAACGCATTTCATAAAAGCTGAGAAAGGTGCAACAGCTTACATATACATATGGCATGGGTTACTTACACACCTAAGTGGTATGTACAGCTTTTGGTGAGAAAAAGTTACTGCTCACGTTTATTGAAATTTTACAGCCTTCCAGGTCCTGTGGAAAGAGTGTTGAAGATGCACATCATGCTTGTAGATTGCAACTCTCATATGAGCATTGTTATTTGTCAAGTATGACAAATGGCCTCTGCCACAACCTTATTCTTTGTTGCTTGGACTCTTTTTTTTCTTCTTTTTTTTTGTCCATCAGGTGGCCCCGCCATCTCAGTGACTGAATCCAGCAAAATGACGGTTCCATGTCCTCATATCCAAGCCTCGGAGGTGAAATATCAGTTACTCTTCAATGAAAAACCCATCAGTAAAGTCAGTCTGGATAAGGTCAGTGTGTGAGCTCAAGTGCTCAAGAGCTTGTAGGTTTCTTTAGCTGCCACATTTTTCTTACTATGGGCATTTCTTAAAAAACCTTCAACATATTTGAACCTTACACAATACAAAAATCTATATTGAAGTTTCTTTTCTATGTCACAGGCTTTGGAGCATGGTACAGTGCAGTACACTTAGCCGCTATGCACCACAGTTATATAAACAATTAGTTTATGTTTAAGTCATAGTATTCATTCTGCTTTTATGTCTCAGAGAAAACTTTGATGAAATGAAAGTCAGATTGCAGGAACTGTTGAGCTCTGCCACACGGGAAAACCACACTATCTCACCTCTGTGCTGCACTGAAATTCCATGCAAGTTAGGGTTTCTATTTGTCCACAGTATGCAGTGTCACAATGCAGTTGCACTGAATTTTGAAAGCTATGAGCAATCAAGGTCATGACATTTACATGTGACCACAAGCTGACAGTTAAAACTGCTGCATGGACCTATATAGGTATTTTGTAGGGTATTATGCATCTTTGTGCAGAACATCTTTAGTCCTCCTCGGCACTGATTCTAAAAGTCTATGAAATGTTATTGGCCGGTTGAATTACATTCCTCAAAAAGATACTTTCTCATTTGGTGTTTTGACGATAGAAATCAAGAGCTCTGTCCAACGCTTGGTTTCAAAAATGTCCTATAGGTGTATAACTGGGTTGAGATCTGGTGACTGCGATGGCTGTAGCATATGAACATCATTTCAGTCCCCATCATGCTGAGCACTACATGAAAAACCACGGAGGGGGGAGAAGCTCTAACTTTGTTTAGTTACTATTTCATGTTGAAAGTCTAAGGCACTTGGTCACATCATACTCCAGCGTACTTCTTGTATGGATGAAACAATAATCAGTGGCTGTTGGTATAATATTCCTTTTACTAAAGCTCAAGCTGACTTCTTTAGCAAAACTATATTACAGTTTCACTGACTGTTAAACCAATTTATGTGGGTGCTTCCTGTCATAACTCTGCACCACAGACCCCCCAAAACCACATGTGAACTTAAATCAAAACAAATTCAACTGACTGATGTAACCAATTTGAAAAAAACATCTGCAAATTCCAGCAAAAGATCCACAACAGTATGAACAGAAACAGTATGAACAGAATCAGTAATTTGTGCTCTGTGTATATAGACATTCGAGAAATGTTTTACATTTTTATTTTATTAATGGAGTGTCACAATATTGCATATATGTTGTGCATAATATTATATACATATTGTGAATACACAGCGTCATTTCTATTTTTTCCTTTTTTTCTGAAGTATAGTTTTAATTTTTTCAGATAACTAACATTTTTTTCACGTTTGGTTTTAGTTATTTTTCTTTGATTTAGTTAACGATATTACATTCTTCTTCTGTAACCATGATAAAGGTTAAGTATAGAGCATGCCACCCATGATGAATAGTAAAATCCATGTAAATAGCACTCTATTAGACTTGTTGCAGTTAACTGGTAGGTTGTCATGCCCATGTCTTACAGTCAGTATGCATAAATCAATGTTATGTACATTTTTAAGACATACACATAAACACACATAACTTGTTTTTTAATCTGTCGTGTTTGAGATTTGCTGTAGAAGAATGATCAGGATGTGGGCTATGTATGACTGGCAGCATGATTGTATCATTTCACCACACACATCTGTGAAAGATATTACTGACATCACTGATCTCTGTGTCACACACTTTCAGACAAAGTGTGCTAAGCACACAACATAACACGAAGAAACTGGGAAGGTGTATTATGTGGCAGCAAGAGAGAAGGACAGGCGAGCGCCTTAAGGCAGCTGTTGTTGTGTGGCACTAAATAAATAAAATTGAACTGAACTGAATCGAATTTAGAGACGAGAGCAGGAACTCTAAATGTAGGGACTATGACTGGTAGAGAAAAGTGTTGGCTGATCTGAATGAGAGAAGGAAAGGTAGATACAGTACATGTGTGTGAATGAGAGGGAGACTGGAGTAGAGGTAGTGAAGGTAGATGAGTTTAAATACCTGAAGTCAGCCATCCAAAGCAATGGACAGTGCACAAGAGTGGCGAAGAAGAGAGTGCAGGCAGGGTGGAGCGGGTGGAGGTGAGTGTCAGGGGCGATTTGTAACAGAACAACAGCAGCAAGAGTGAAAGGGAAGGTTTACAAGATGTTAGTGAGACCTGCCATGATGTATGGTTGGGAGACAGTGGCACTGACAAAAAAGACAGGATACTGAGCTGAAGATTTTAAGATTTTCACTGGGAGTGGCCAGAATCGACAGGATTAGAAATGAGAACATCAGAGGGACAGTTCAGGTTGAGCAGTTTGGAGACACAGTTAGAGAGGCAAGGCTGAGATGGTTTCGTCATGTGCAGAGGAGGGAGAGTGCACATTGCAAAGATTGTTAAATATGGAGCTGCCAGGCAGGAGAAAAAGAGAAAGGTCTCAGAGGAGGTTCACGAATGTAGTGAAGGACATGCAGAGGGGCTGGTGTGACAGAGATGGACACAAGGAATGAGAAGGAGGAAGATGATCTGTTGTGAGGACCCCTAAAAGGAACAGCTGAAAGAAGAAGTAGATCAGAGTACAGACACAGTTCAATGACAAAAACAAGGCTGTTAAGAAAAATAAATAAGAGAAACACTCAGACATTCCCTCTGAAAACTGACAAAGATTATAAATAAAGGGGAGACTGAACAATAAGCTGGTAAAATTTTCTAAATCCTACTGGAGCATCAGAGAAAATGCTATCCCAGCACTCATAGTGTAACACGACTGAGAGCTGCCAGATCGTGGAAACGTGAATTCATTCGTGGGTTTTTATTTCCTGTCATAACCGGCTACATATTTTGAGCACATAACATCCATCTATGTTAAATCCATGTGTGAACACTTCTCTACTGTAGTGAACCCCGCTTTTTCTAAACTTGTTCCCTTAATTAAGCACATAGGTTTATATAAAAAAAGGTCTCTAACTCAGTGTTATGAGCTATATTAAAATGATGAAAGCATATTTAATAGAAATGAGATTTTCAGTGAGGTTTACTTAATCTGAACAATAGTTCAGTTAAAATAAATCATCAGCTCAGAGGAGGATGGGACATCAGTAGAATAAAAAAGTAAATACATTTCTTCATATTACTTTTAAAGTTATCATATTAGTTCATAAAGTACATACTCTATTTAAATGAATTTGAACATTCAGATTCACAGTGTGCCACCAGTGACTTTCAGTTGAACCATCTGTCCATAAATCCATTTTCTGCTGCTTACCTGGGTCTCTGTCACGGGGCAACAGTCTAAACAGAGATGCCCGAAGCTCATCTGGAGGGACACTGCGGTGTTCCCAAGCTGGCTAAAAAAAATGATCTCTCTAGCGTGTCCTGGATATGCCTCAGGGTCTCCACGTGGTAGGACATGCCTGTGACATCCCAGCCAGATGCCTGAACCACCTCAACTCACTCCATTCGATGACCTGGCTTTCAGTGGAAATGATCGTGAATGATTGCTTCTTGCTTTCTTTAAACAGAACCATACTGCACATTTTGAAGTGACAGCGAGTGAGAGTGGGGTGTACTCCTGCATCACTGAGAAGATTTATCCTCCACCATACAAACAGAACTGTCGAAGAATTCAAGTCAATGTGACAGGTAAAATACATGACTCACACGCACAAACTCATTAAGAAAACCCTTTACTTTTCTTAAGACATTCCTTTCCATTTTGTGTTTGAGATCACGACCTGTCTGATGGTCTGTTACCCAGGTGTCTCTTCTGTCTTATTACCTCATGTATGTCTAAGTCCTCAGTTTTCCTCAGTGTCACGTCATCCCCTCATGCCGTGGGCTCTTTAACCTGTTTGTTCCATGTCTAGTTTTTTGAGTTATTGTAGATTGTATGACTGAGTTTGTTGCGTTTGGGTACACCTTCCACCTAGCACACATGCCAAATTGTGACATTAAGTGGAAAAAAACAGTAAAAATTAATCCAGCAGTTATGAACCTGGTAATTCAATAATTTATCTGTTCTGTTTTGTTTTTTTTTTTAATCTAGTCACAACCTCATAGAATTATGTGAGGTAAGGCCGAATGAAGAATGCATCCAAAAACCTCCAAAATAGTTCTTGCAAAGTCTCACAAAGCTTAAAAAAGCCAAGTGCTGCTGAAGTTCTTTACAACAGCCTTCTGAAGTCTGGTTAAGCTCTTCTCACATCACAGACTCAGATAAAGAGTCTTTTAACACTCAGTCTTTGACTCAAGTTGATAACTCCCTCCTTACTTAGGTTGTTCAGTCACGGTACATCTGTGCGGTCAGAAGCCTGCAGGGCTGCAGATTGGAAGCCCCTGCAAACAGTACTGAGGACAGCAGAGAAAATCATTGGGTCTTCACTTCCCCACATCCAGGACACTGCACAGGAACACTGTCTGACCAGAGCAAACAAAATTATACGGGATCCCACAAGACCAAGGTCTATTCTCCCTGCTGACAAGGTTCTAAAGGTTCAGAGCGGGTAAAATAAGTATAAAAGACGTCACCAATTTCAAGTACATATATTTCTAAAGGTGCTAATTTAATGCTAACATTAAATTCTGACCAGATCTCTATAACAACCCATCCAATCCACACAAACAAACAAATGAAACCATAAATGTTCACAAATTAGATTATGTGGACTAATTGGAAATGACACAGGGAAAAAGTATTGAACAAGTGAGGGGTGAAAGGCATGGGATGTCATGACATCAGCTGATATCAGTCATTAGAAAGCAACCGTGCTGCTTAGTCCACTCCCCACTAGTTGTTGTTGCTTTCTAAACTACTGAAGGTTCCAGTGAGCACTGTTGGGGCCACAATCTGCAAGTGGAAGGAACATAATTTCACCATAAACTGGCCACAACCAGACGCTCTCAGACAGATTTCAGACAGAATGAAAAGAATTATCAGAATGGCCGAGGAGCACTTGTGGAGCGCCACAGAAAGACCTGGAATCAGCAGGTATGATCGTTTCAAAGAAAACAATAAGTAGTGCACTCAGCCGCCGTGGCCTGTATTCAGACTATAGCTGAAGAAAAACCATGCTGAAGTGAATTTAAAGTTTGCTGAACAACATTTAGACAAGCCTGTGAAATACCGGGAAAATATAGTCTGGTCAGATGAGACTAAGACTGAACTCTTTGCATGCCATTATGCACACCATGTTTGGAGGTCACAAGAAATTGCATAACACCCCCAAAACACCAAACCAACAGTGAGGTTTTGGTGGGAACATGACGGTGTGGGGCTGTTTTTCAGCATATGGCACTGGCACACTTCATAAAATTGAAGGAAGGGTGAATGGAAAAATGTACCGAGACATTCTTGATGAAAATCTGTAGAAGGTTTTTCTTACAAGGAATCCTTTCTGTCAAACAACTTGGAGATCTTAAATACTCTGCCGCACACCTAAAACCTTCGTCATAAAGACATTACAGAGTCCTTGGCACAATAGCACCACATGCTTGACTAGATTTTGAAAATGTAGGGATAAACTTACTTTTCCATGTAACTGTTTTTTTCCCCCTGTATTTAAATTAAAAGTATTTTTGCTTTTCCAAATATATATTTTTAAAAAAGCCACCAGTTTCTAAGGAAGGATGCCAGAGGTACTTTTTCCACACGAACATGAAATGTAATATATAATAATAATAATATAAACTGTCTTCTTATGGAATTTCAGATGGGAAGGCTTTGACATCAGTCAATGACAGCATCATACCTGTTAAGGACTGTCCATGCAATCCTCCATTAATCCCAGAGGTGGTGATGTGGGCGGGATCTTGTGCTTTATTGGTCTACAGCCTGACAATCACCTGCATAACCATTGCTATATGGGTAAGAATAAAAAGATGCATGGATTTCACTCATTTGCCCACATAAAAGTAGCCAAAGTAGGTAAAGGGATCAAAATGGGGTAACCATAGAGCTGCTTTTGTACATAGACGCCTCCTGGGCCTGCTTCTCTTATTGAGTGTTAGTGAAACTTGAAAAAGTATGACACAAAATAGAAATGGAGAACATTCACGTGAGAGTAAAAGTTACGCTTCACTGTTGCAGCAAGTGACAGCAGAATACACAGTGCGTGTGCTCTCAGCAGAAGGGAAGCAAACAGGCTGCAGTAGAGGTTATCCACATCATTGGATCAGGAATTCACTTCACATAGATTTTTTTCCAAAGATGGTTTCTGCCATTTTATGTCATTCTTCTCACTGATCTGGGTTCAGGGGGTTACTTTCCTCATAAATTTGTTTCAAATTGTTACCTTGATATTGTAAAACCGAATTGTAACATCACGACCGACAGCTGGAGTCACGAGAAACTTAAAACATCCCTCTTCATAAATTGCAGATGACATATTAGGGACTAAAATTAGATACAGTTTACTTTCCATAATTTTCTGATTCAAAAATGAGAAGAGAGCTATTGTGCAGTGAACTGGGCTAATGAGGGACCTGAGGCATCATCTGGCTTTTTCCTGTAAGCTCAGTTTGTGGATTGTAAGGTACAAATTAACATTCTTAGCTGGCCAGCAAGCTCAGCGGTCGTTAGTTGTCAGGTGAAAGAACTTTTTTGTTATCTATAGTGTTTTAATTTTAGAAAAATCTCAGTACACATGAATGCATTTCTAAAGAAATCACTGTATTGGCCTTGGATGCAAAAGTCAGTGGTGTAGTACAGATATTAGTTCTTGTTAACTTCAGTGTACTTTTACTACGAGCATCATTCCGCGAGAGTGGAGTAGCTGAACTGTTCCTCAGCTCGTGTGCAGAGATGAAATTCTTAAATATCTGCAACCTGCACCATGTCTATCGTTGCACATAGTTGCAGGCAGTAACATTAAAATGAAATTTGCAATCAATAACATTACTGTTCTTAAAAATATCGAGCTCATCAGCTTTCGCTCATCAATGCTAATGGTAGCGAAGTATAAACCAGATGCATTACCAAGAAGACTGAAAACCTTTTCGCGGTGCTTTTTGCAGACGCTCGCACATAGCTGATTTTATCGGTTCATACATTTCTGGCCGATATCAGTTTGTTGATGCTAATTCACTGAAATATGACTGAAATTCTGATAAGACGCTGACGCTTGCAAAACAAAAAAAACCAGGGTAAAACCAAAGCTGTTTTTATGTGGCGGAGTTTTTTAAATCTCTGTTTGGCATATATTTTAAAACCAGTCAAAGTCTAGGAAACTCAGACTGATCCACCCCCTTCTTTCTAGTGTAAAAAGGCGCTTTGAAGCCTTGATGTGAGGATTTCTGTCATTTCCATTTGGTCACAAAATATAATGATGAAACTGCACACTGATCAGCCAATGATATGAGACTGACAGCATGTGGCTCTAAGTGCACAGTATCACACCAAAGATAACCATCCATTTTGAAACATAATATTGCCAATATTTACAAGCACACTTAATTTTTTATTCAACATGACCCAGATTGAGTGACTGGGCCCAGACGCTCAGCAGGAAAGTGTTTACAGAGGTCAAGAGAGAAAGCTGTTTCTCCACAGACTTCCACAGGACTGGAAGTCTTTTTGCAACCACAGCTACGGCCATCTGGTGGCCTTCTGATAGAATGCAGGTTTAAGGCACTTCACTGACTCCATTTTTCCAGATCAGGAGCTACATCCATGTTTTACACTGTCTATGATTTCTGCTAACAGTGTGTAATTTATGTATAATAATTAGTAGTCATGCAGTAAATAAGAGGCATTCATATCAAAGTAAGCAGAGAGGGTAGGTGTGTATATACACTTTTTAAGGTACACTTGTTAAGCTGCCTGTTGATGCAAATATCTAATAAGCCATTCACATGCCAGCAACTCTGTTTCTAGTGTAC
>VVHJ01045636.1:0-10719 GCA_015107715.1 Tylochromis polylepis
CAGGTGGAACAATTAAGTTTAACATCCAGGCATCCATGAAAACAGGATTTATGAAGTTTAACAGAAGTTAGCAGGGAGTTAGCTCGCTAGTTTCCATCTAAACATAATATCCCATGTTCTGACTGAGGGATTTCTGAAAAATTCAAAGGTACAGCTCTGCTATCACTTCAGACATGAATGAAGACAGGAAACTAAACAGCAGTGACGTTTGTAGGGTTACTGAAGTTGGGCTAGCTGGTATATAATGATGTGCTACGTGCTGGCTAGCTACACAGCTATGTTAGCATAATATAAACACAGTGAAGCTGGAGGATGAACGCTAACGCGAGGGTTCCCGATGGTTAGGGACAAATGCAATGGCATGGCAGGATGCTGTAAACGGACCAAACTTCAGTCAGGAGAACAACTGAGATAATCCATCCACAATACGAGGTTAGTCATTAATATACTGCTGCATGGGCTGGGCTGTAGTTACAGCGTAAGTGTCAGGGGTCATCTATGACCGCCCTGAAGTGCTATTCCTTTCCACTATCACCAGGGCGGCGTCTGTGTTCCTGTGGTTCCTGACCTCCACCCACGCACGCACCTGTGGCTCATCAGCTGTTGATGAAGCCCTATGGGATTTAAAGCCTGGTTGGAGTACTGTTCCTCGCTGGAGCGTTAACTCACCTGTGTTAGTGTGTCTGGCTCGCTACCTGTGAATTTCCTGTGCTTCCTTTGTGCTCTGTTGATACCTCTTCTCCATCTCATCGTTTAGACTTCCCTGGACCCGACCCGAGTGAGTGTGGTCACAGTGTTGGAGTAAGCAGATAGAAGCGAAGAAGAGTACGAGTGTGTTTCTCACCTCCTGCCTGGACCCCTCCTTGGAACCCTGGACCCTGGGACATTGTCCTCAAATATATATTGATTAGTGTGTAATTGCATCTAACAACACATTGATGCAGTCTCATGAACTTACAATTAATCCATGAAAAATACAGGGAATCTGTGTTTGAATACAGTGGCTGGGAAGGACATCTCCTTTACAACTAATTGAGTTATACCAAAGGTGGAGGAGAAGGAAAGTCCTACCTATTTGCATGGAGGTACATTTAAATTTGTGCCTACACCTTCAGACTCAAGATATGAAGCATCACACCGATGTTTTATTGTTGGCGGAGTCCCCTTCACCAAAGAAACCAAAACGCAAAGAAAAACACCACCAACATCTTAATAAAATGTCATCGTCTTCCACCCAATATTGTCACAGAAACGAAACGTCATCAGCTGACAGCGAGCCAGCTAAACAACAACAATAGCTGGTTATAAGCTAACATTATGCCAGCTAATGTTAGGCGTGAGGGTACAAAAAGTCACTCTGGCTCTCTCTGACAAACAGTTTAACTGCATTGTCACGTGAGAATTCATTCACTAAGCGTCAGGGTCCGACAAGATACAATCTCTTCAAAGACAGTTTCATTAATACTGGCTAACAGCAGCTAACAGAGACTAATGGCGGCAAAAACAGCAGTCTTACTGACAGAAATGTTCAGGATATCCTCAGCGACTCACCTCAGTATCGCTGTCAAATGTCAGAGGTGGGCTTCTCTGATTCATCGGCTCGCATTAGACTCCTTTCACAACGACTTACAGCCTCCTGCAAAGACAGTTCATACATTTGTGCCTTTAAAATCGGTATTAAATGTAGCACACAACTTTTTCACAGCTGCTGTTGTAGATGACAGCGGGTGCATTACAAATATAATAGTTAAAAGCTGTAAAAATCCGCCAGTACCATTTAGCATTTCTTATATTGCAATTATCACTCAGGAAACAGGAACTTGTAATACTAACGGTTCTTGGATAAATGTCTAGTTTTCTACCCGTTGCTCTATAAAAGTAAATATGTTTTTCACACACACACACAACACACACACTGTTTCCTACCCCTTTTTAAATCAATGATTTATAAGATAATATCTGTGGCTGAAATGATGCATTCATCTTTAATGACATGTCTGGTAGCTTCTCCCTTTGAAAAATCCTCTTGCCCACATTAAGTCGTCAGCAGTATCATCACAACAGAAGTTCACTTTTGGTGTGGTTGTAAAACAGCTTACAGCTGAATCGAAAACGCAGCAGTATGACAATGAAAACATCATCTCCTCTTAACAATTTTAAACCAAATGTAATTAATATGACTGCGAAAGGAATTTTATGTCATATTCAGCTTAAATGTGTTTGTCCACATATAAATGTTTTATCACTTTCCTATCATGTAAGTGGCTCTCATCTCTGAGTGTATTAGTTCCTACTGAGACACCGAGGAACAGCATACTGATTCTGGCCCCCTTCTGTTTCCAAATAGCCTCGGGTCTCTTCTATCTGGAAACGCTTATCTGAGATTCTGCTTCACGTTGACACGGCTGTATCACACCAACTTCCCGTTCTGCTACTACATCCCAAAGTTTTTCAGCTGAATTAAAAGTTGATGAGGAGTCCTGTGAACTCACTGTCAGTGAAGACTTTTGCATCTTCGTGCCATTAGAAGATGCTGAACTGTGTTCCAAAGAAATGCTTGTTAGGTTAACTGGTGTTTCAAATTAATCATAGGTTAACCTTGTTTGGCTGACTGGTTATTCTAGGCTAGAGCTTATCAAAGCTGTAAGGAGTGTGGTACACACACTTGGGGACAGAGAACCATTCATGCCCGCATTCCCGCGCTTGTCTTTGGTCTGTATGAGGAAGCCAGGGTACCTGGAGAGAACCCACACAGGCTCCCGGTCAACATGGAAACTCTTTCAAGCCGGCAGATTCAAACCCAGGAACTTCTTGCTGTGAGGCAACGGTGGTAATTACCGCACCACCCTCATCCTCTGAAAATTCTGTGAAAAACAAAGTGTTCTGTAATCACATAATTACCTAAAACAGCTGGATTTGTTTTCCCATTTAGCTCACAGCAGCTTGCTTAAACTACGCCTGTGCTTTCATGTGATGGAGGAACATCAGCATTCAAAGCAGCATTCTGTATGTGAAAGGCATGTGCTTTAATGGCCTGTGGGAATGTTTCACTGTATTGGCTCTTTATTGGTTTGTGTTAGGATTTAATAACATGGCGACCAACAAGTATTTAATGGTACGGTCGACATTTATTTTATGCCACTGTATCATAGAGTTAGACTCACTTTGGCTGAAGTTAAATAACTTCCTCTCACACAAGCATAAATAAGCATCCCAGACACGTTCGTTCATACAATTACAAACGCTATCAAAGCCGCACTGTCTGCGCTCTGATTTCGTGAACTCCAGATGATATTGTCACAGTGACACAGTGGTGAGAGAACTGCTGAACCATGGTAACTTTCAATTCAGGTGATACGGTGCTAACGTGCTAAACGTGAGCACAATCTAACAGGGAGTAAATAGTGACAAACGCACAGAGCAGGAGGTAAAACAGACCTGTTGGAGCGAAGCGGGAGGGGTGACTGTGAGGAGAGCAGGAGCGAAAGGTTAAGAGGAGGTTAAATTAAATGCATGACACTCCAGCTGTTCAAATCACAGCAGGTCTCCTCTCGCTCTCTGCTCTGCCTCTCTTGCTCTCTACCTGTCTGCCTTTCCTTGCTCAGTGAGACTGGGTCACTTGCTAACCTGTATGTTTATGAACTATTAGTTTTCACAGACAAAACACAGAGTTAACAAAGGATTACGTTTACCATAATATGTATAAAGCTTGGACAGGAACAGATGTTGACGATAAATACATAAATCATACTTTCTCCCAGGACAGCTGGATTCACCTCCCGTGTTGGATCTTAATTTAAACACTTAGTTCTGTATCATTTATTAGCCATTTAGTTATTTTTTCACTATTTATTTCAACTTTTAGCTGCACAACTTCTGACTGAAGCTTAGAAAAAGATTATGCTTATTTTTATTATATCTTTTGGGCTTTTCAGCCTTTATTTTGTTGAGACAGGGCAGAGAGGTGAGGAAAGCTGGGGCGAGAGCAGCTAAATGAAACTGACGCCTCGGCATTACCTTTACAGTATCTGGGTCACCTGCTGAACCCAGCAAGCCAAAACAACACCCTAGGATCGACGTGTGGTTCGATCGTGGCAACTAACGTTCTCATTCCCAGAGGTCGTTTTTCTAGCATCATTGAGATCCACCTGCTGTGAATCTTATCACATCTAAACACGTGATCAGGACCACCTGGTGACACTGGGTGCCCACAAAGTATTGTTTCTTTCGACATGCTGGGTTAATGTTGTGAACAGGCAAAATTGAGCCAAAACTACTATCTTTTTATTAACGTAGATAAGCAGTTTTGGTGCTGACGCCTAACCTTTGGTGCTAAAAACTAATCAAAGCATGACCGAACAGAGAGAGAGAGTAAAAAGCAAAACAGAAAAGTTTAAAACGGGACACGGACTGCAGTTGTCTTGTAGTCAGTCACGTAATGTCTGTCGCCGTCACCCTTCCTGCCATCATTATGGTCACTGTCATTCTTAAAAAGGACTGTTTGTGCAAAGGCCCCAACTTTACATGGACACACTCTGTACCAGCAGTTATCCTGAAAGCAAAGCACTATTTGGCATCCTCGGATGAAAGAGGTGATTTTTGCAGCAAAGTGCGCGCGCGCACACACACACACACAGTCTTTGAACTTTAGTAAAGTTGTGAAGGGTAGAAACTTGAAAGCATTCATTTAAGATGGACAGCTGGCTAGAAGGACGATGTCACCTTTAGTTCATGAGCCTCAAGACAATTTGAGCCAAACAAATCATATTAAGACGTCACAGCTGTGTCCAACAGAGTTAAAAAGAAACCTGTGCTCTACAGGCTGTGCACAGAAACAGGAACCTACATTCCTGCACTTTACTTCTGTGTACACGCCCACTGTTGAAGTTGGTGCTACTGGGTTACTGCCTTCACTGCAAAAGAGAAGTAAAATGTTACTGGGCAATCACATTACATTTTCTGTATTTTTTTATAGTAATGTAATGCACTACTGTTGTAAATTAATTAAATTACATCCCAGTTACAATTAAATCTTAACTAAAGAGCCTTTGTAATGCTAGTAATCTGCATGCTGAGTGCACATAAAAAATAATCAAACGCCTTTTTTCCCTTTTTCTTCCTGCACACTCGTGCTACAACTCATGCGTGTGCTGGGAAGAGGAAAATGATGACGTGGTCAACAGCTTTTAAGGAGTGGAGATAAAGACATTACTTTAATTTTCATTGCATGAGATGGTAAAGTGCAAACTGGGTCCAGGACAGAAACAACTGCATTGTCCTGCTAACACCACTTTGGCGCTTTGCAAGCAGACAGCACGCTAACACAAAGCTAGCCAAGAACCCAGAGTGATGGTAACGCTGAGTTCTTCTTTTGTCTGAGACCATTTTTAGCACTCTTGAGAGAGCTGAAACTTCAGCGTTTGGATCACAGGGGGTACTCGTACCGCTTCCCCTCACACACATTATGTTATTTTTAATGCAATCTCGCACTTCGATTTATCTTGTTTTGCTGTCTGCAGCTTATTTTTTGTGCGCACAAAATCCCCTATTAGTTGGAACGATTGCTTTGACAGGGAAGGCACACTTGTCACACTTACACTAAAGGAAACAAATGAACTTCCTCCACATCACATAAAAATCTGCCTGCAGTGAGTGAGGTCGTCTACGGTTATTTTCAGGAATTTCATGCTCACATTTGAAGGCATAGAGAAAGTAACTGTGCTTGTGACTATACTAATGTACAAACTGTGGGAGGAATCTAAATGGAGGAATAATGTGGAAACATCAGAAATAAATGTTTATCATGCTACTTCTTTTAATGGCAAGAAATGCCTCATCGAGAGTTTGTGAGATTCTCTCCCTGCTTTGAAATTTGCTATTTTCCCTCCGCTTTCTTGAATTCACCACAACGTAATTGGCAAAAAATTTTGCTTGGGTGGAACCGAAACAACGGGCAGAATCTCAGAAAAGGAAAGCAGCGATAACTTGAAAAGTGAAGCGAGACGAACGCAGGAGGAATTTGAAGCATCTGAGAGTTGGGCCGGCTAATTAATTTCCCAGTAGTGCAGCGCATTTGCTGGAGGCCATGTAAACACTCTCCTCCCCTCTGTAGCATGGCTTTTAAAGGGATCAGCTGCCTATTTAGCCACAGATTATCGCTCTGTGGGTTTATCTTCTACCCTGAGAGCAGGAAGGAGAAGGAAGCTGACGACAATGGGACGGAGAGATAAAGGAAGGTAAGGTGAGAAGCACAATGTGGAAATGTGAAGAGGAGAAATGTGTCGTATTGTCTCTTGTATTTTGTCTTGTGATTCTTTGAATGTATTCATGTCTGTGTGTGTGTGGTTATCTCTTATTTTATTGTGTAACCCTCTGCTATAAGTGCAGCGCTTCGGTCAATTTTATTGCTTTAAATGAGCTTTAGAAATAAAATTGAATTAGATTGGATTGGAAGGCTTCTGAGATATGAGATGTATTTATCATCCTGGGCCTCAGCTCGGCCGTCATCATCCACGCCCAAAGATGTTATTGCGTGCCACCTATTTTTCATTCAACCCGTCTCCTCCTCATCTTCACCTCATCTTGGGCATTAGTATTAAGGTTGGTATCCATCTGCCATCTGCTCTACCATCACCACCACCATCCTCTGGTGTCGTTGCACCATTAAAATAAGTGTTTTTCTTCCCTCTGGACAAGTTGACTATTGTTTTGTTGCAGGGTGAGGGTAGTGGCAGAGTTTTTTTCCCCCTTTTTATAGCTCTCCACCCGTAAGTCTATCACCCAAAGGCCACGAGTGGATGAATGAAACTTGCTCCTCAATCTGTCTTTTCCTTGTTTTTCCTCCCTCGTATCGACCAGATGAGCCCTCCTCACACTGTGCTGCGGTTCAGATGCCACTGAAAATATTTAACTGTCTCTGAGAGCCTTCCCAAGGTTTAAGTTTTAATTGTTCTTAAAAAAAAAAAAATCAAATTTATCATCAGGCATGTATTTAATATCGACTGACAATGATTACAAAAGCTGATATACTTTTAAACTTGCAAACTTTAATTAGCTCTTTCACCATGTCTCCTTATAAATATAAAGCTGGGTGACTGAGAAGGAGGTCGGATGGATCTCTGAGAGGATAATAAAAGACAGAAGAGTCACAAGGAAATATCATGAGAGAGAAAACGGGCGACAGGGCTGGCGCAGATGTGCCACTTTTTCATCAAAGCCTCGCTGTACAACAGGAAATGAAAGACAACAAGGCTGAACAAATACACGGGAGATGAACAAACAAACAAAGTGGTGCAAAAACACACGCAGCAGGGAGCCTCTCATCCATGCTAGGACAGCTGGCATCCCCTCCATCTGCGCTGCACTCCTCCAATCACCGCAATCCACCAGCTACATCCATACCTCCATCTCAGTCCATCATTTACAGCTCGGCTCGGAGTTTTTCACTAAACAGAAACTAGAACAGGAAACACGAGCACTAATTTCAGTGCCGTTTGAGCCATTACCCCTTTAGCATCATGTTTAACGCAAGGTGTCATTCTTCAGGTCCAAATACGTCTTCAATTCTCAGAAGGAAACTAACACCAGGAGGACCACTGACAGATGAAACGGTCCAAAGTCCTTCAGCTCCAGTGACGTGATGAGTCTTGCTGTTCCTCCAGGTGTTACAATCAAGGATCACAAAGTCCAGCCATTCAGGAAAAAAGAGGATTTTATGAGGCTGAACTGAGCCGAGTGAGTGACATCGAAAAATGATATGACAGCGCATCAGAGTTATTTAGCATTTTCTAAATATTTGATATCAGGGGATTACTGTCACCTTAACAAAGCAAAGAATTCAATGTTGACTGAGAAAACTGTGAAGTCCATTTTATTTTACTCAACATGTGAATGTGATGTGCTGTACTGCAGCACTCCATTTTTGGGGGGATAATTTATTCCAGTTTTAATTGCAGCAGACACGCTGGATAAAGTTTCTGTGTGCGCAAATGGAAAATTGCCCAACATGGCTGGCCAAAACTAACTGTTCATTTTAATTGTGACAGAGCAGCTTCTTTGTCAGAAAGACGCCAGAAGAAGAAACATTTGCTAATTTATCGGCGGCGCTGTGAAACCACAGACTAAGAGGATTGCAAATGCCTCTCTGGCTAATGCGTTTCATTAAAAATCTGCAAAACGTCCCATTTTAATTCATGACTCTGGCTTTGTTATTCAACCACCAAGAATAAGCTGAAGATGTGTTTGTTTTTCCGGCACTTTCTTTCCACTTCTGCTCATGCTGATGCTGTTTATTCCATTCTGTTTCTTTCTATTTGTGTTTCCATTTCCATTGGCCTTTTAAACTTGTGTTTGGGTCGCCCATCATGGTGCAAACTGGGGATTAACCTGAACTACAAACGCACAAAAACACACTGAATGGTTCTCTATCTCTCTCCAGAGAAAGAAATATAAACTCTGCTGTTTACTGTAGATAACAGCCCGCAAGAAGTGTGTGTGTGTGTGTGTCTGTCTTCGTGTCTGTAAGTGATGCCCACTTGCTGCTTTTCTCATTCCTGTGCTTTTGTGAGGGAGAACTGCAACAGCCATCCTCCACATGAAGTTCTGATGATGGTGCAGGAAGATGTTTAACCCCAGAACCCGACACCAGGATGGGATTACAGCATCACAGGCAGATTGACCCGGTCCTGCTTTAACTAACCTCAGTCCCACTGTTACACTGCTGGTTTTAAATTCCAGATATTCACCAAAAATTGGAATAATAGGTGCCTAACTCATTCTTTTAAAATAGATTTTTAAATGAACTAAATCACTACCTGTGTTAACTCTGTACAGGGATTGAGAACTTCCTGCCATTGCCCTTGCTTGACCGAGCCTCTTATACACATATACTACAGGTATTTCATATTTTATAGTTACAGACATTTGAAAAAGAAAGTTTTAAGAGGACACACCCTTATTGTTTCCATAGGGATTAGGATGGTAAGTCGCAATCAGGTGCAAAGCAAACGTTATTGCCGGTCTAAGCTTTTAGGTGTGTTAACACAATCTCTTCAGGAGTGTTTGTAAATTCACCCCAAGGTCAGAGCATGAAATGGCCTCAGTTAGTGTGTTAAAGGTTAAATTTCATAACAGTTCAATTAGAAAAAGACTGAACAAGTATGGCTTGTTTTGAAGGCTTTTCAGGAGAAAGACTCTTCTCTCTAAAAAGAACATGGCAGGAATTAATCTGCAGTTTTCTTATTGCAAAAACTGCAAAAACATTAGGTTTTTGGGTGACATTTTGATACATGACTTTGTATTTTGACCAATGACAAACACATTTCTGCCGCAACAGAATCCTAATTCCATTTCAAAGGCAGCTCCGATGTGCGGTGCGCAGTCTCTCAGCTGGAACGCTGAGGCTTAAGCACATGTATGTGCACATACGGACACGGAGCCAAACGCTCACACATCTGTCAGGTGATGAGGAAACTCTAAAACAATAAACACTGGCATGCTGAAACACACAAAACACACAGTCTGTATTTAAACACTGTATAAAATCCAATCACACCTGGGGATTTGTAGAGTGGACCAGCTGCAGCTCAGAGAGGTTTAACACGCAACAGTTTGACTCGCATTTATTTCCTATGCTAATCATAACTGCTACTTTCCGAGCCATAATCCTGCCCCTACTATAATCTAATCTAAACCCAAAGTTAAAGTAAAAAAAAAAACAACAAATAAAAAAACATATTCGCATGATGGGAATTTGCATTTTGTCCTGAAGAGGGAGGCGAGTCCCCGCAGAGTTACTGTGTAAACAGATTTGCGCCCCACAACATGAGTATTAGAAATGCAGAGATGAACTGTACAGTTCTGCCACCTGGGAATATGCAATATTCTCTGCATATATTTATATTATAACAGCTGAATGTGCTCAATGCCAGGTATGTAAACGTGCACGCACATGCTGAGTAAATCCCACGGGATATTTTCCGTTCTGCGCAGAAGTTACTATTTTTCGACTTGTTTGAACCGCGTGCATTCAAAACACTTTATTTCACATGTTTTCTGCATTCTGTGTTGTTCTCCATCCTGCTTTAACCATAAATGTTCTAAATATCAATACCCAGGTGAAGATACTGTGTGGCTGTATTAGCAAAATAGTGCAGGAAAGCATATATACAGTGTTTTTCACAAAACACACGTTTGGAGCACTGAAGAGGAAAGTCATCAAACCTTTCTTAGCCCGGAGGCTCATGCAGCAGACGCAGGGTGGATCTGAAAATGCAACGCAGCCCCATTTTGAGAAACCCCATCAGCAGTTCCACCTGCTTTTATTGATTTAAAAAAAAAAACTGCAGTATACCAAAACACACACACACACACACACACACACACACAGAAAATGAGAAAACAAAAACTGAAACATATAGAAATAGTAACAAAAAACTGCACACACACACATTCGTTTTCATATCTTAGTGAGGACATCTAAATGACATAATGCTTTCTCTAGCTGCATAGTTTAACCCTAACCATCAAAAATGAATGCCTAACCCTCAGCCTAAACCGAACCATAACCTAACTGTGAGCCTGACACTAAAACCACATTTTGAGCCTCAAAAATACCTTCAAACTTGTGGGGACGGGCAATTTGTCTCTGTAAGTGACTGTTGGTCCCCACAAGTATCGTAGCATTCTGTCCTCACAAAGATCTCTAAACACACACACACA
>VVHJ01045637.1:0-11012 GCA_015107715.1 Tylochromis polylepis
GGAATTGCGCATGCAGAGCCGACACGTGCCTTCAACTCTTCCAAAGGAAAAAAAAAAAAGTTTCTTGAAAGAAAGCGACAGTGTTATCCTGTGACCAGTTTATTAACTTTGTTTTCACTTCAGAACTGTTTTAAGTTGAATAAAAAGCAATCAGTTATGGGGGGGAAACGATTTTCTGATTTTTACTTGATTCAGAAAATTCTTTAATTTGCACAGCCAGAGCAGCCTCGAAAGGATCGAGATATTTCTCGTGGGAAAGGAGGAATTAGCACTCCATTTACAGCTACCTGTTAAAATTGACACAACTCTGAAAACCAGAGGGGACACTTCCCACGTTCGCACGCGTATTTACCACCGACAACGGTGCAAATAAGCTACAGACAGAAATAATTATTCCAAGATATAAACAGATCTTTAAATGAATACAGTTCAATGGCCAGGGAACAGCTTCAAAAAAACATCACGGTCAAAGTTGACTCGTCAGTTTTAATTCCTGTTCCATTAAATCTACAGATATAAACTTTTTTTTTTCTGTTCAGTGACTAAAACAGCAACACATAAATGCCAGCCCGTTTATCACTGACTCCTTGTCACTTTGAAAACAGACATTTTGCCGTTCGCCCAGTTACATGCAAATAATTATTCCTGACCGCCTACAAAGGTTATGTAAGGCTCGTGAATCACCTCAGGGTGGCTTTAATATTCGCGTTCAGAGTGTGGCAACAGAAATAAAGACACGTGCCAAAATACAACGATTGTTCAGTAGATTTTTATTATTGTTCATCTAAGTACGATAGGTTATTAATACTGACAAATACACCGTAATTAAATTTAATTAATAAAGGTTTTTCAAAAGCCCACTAAAACCTGCCAGAAATACATCAATCAACGTGACTTTTAAGTTCATCCCTCCACAACTGGTCGCTGGTATGAGATGTAACGAATATAAACATATATGCATAGATTTAATTATTTTAAGTTTGACTTTTAACACATTTCTAACATTAATTTAGGAGATGAATGCAGACTGAACGGCGCGTCGCTTGGAGTTTTCCCCAATCCTGTGGCGCGTGCAGCTGCCCATACAAGTGGGAGAGGCACGCGTCTTTGAAATGTAAGACTGAGACTTCACTTGCATATGTGACAAAGACCCGCACAGACAGCGTGAAGCTCAGGTGAATCACACCGACCTTTTAGGCCATTGTCATGGATAGAGAAATGAGATGTGTCCTTAGGCAACAGGTTCTGGGGTGAAATGCTTATGGAGACAAAGCCGAGAGGGTCGAAGCTTTTAGCAGCGAGCACAAAATCTGCAGCAAGGAAAAGTCTCGTGTCGTTCCTATAATTTTCTCTTTTATTAACGTGTCTATATTTATTACTGTACATATCTGTCTTTTAGTCGTGACTGTATAACAACAACTTTGTGCAAAACATGTTTCACGGTCTAAGAGTCGGGCAAGTCTATTCTGAATTTGAGGGACCCAGTGCGTAAAACGGTTTTAGGCGTATCCTTGAACACGTGTGAAAAGGGGACTAAAATCAAAAGGTAACAGTAGCCCGTTTGTGTGTTTATTTGTCAATATGTAATTTTAGAAAGGTCTTCCCACGGGGACTCTTCTTTAGGATGTATCAGTTCTAACAGGTAATAAAGTGGAAAGTGTTCAACTCTTCGATTCCCATGAGAGAGAGTTTGGTGAGGGGATCCCACGCTAAACTATGGCGAGGAAAGTGTGAATATCCATTACATATCCAGCCAAACTCAATCAACTTCAGCTTTTACCTGCTGTTAGATAATCTGAAAGGGATTTAATGTTAATACAAATTTTCAGTCTGGATTTCTGAATTGTTATGAGAGGTCTGCAAAGTGATCTTCGCAAGAAACTGTGACGCTAAAATCCACTTTTTAAAGATTTATTTTAATTTTAATAACAAAAGCTCTTACAGAATACTTATATCTACAACTCGTTACAATATGATAAGTTATTGCGATTACAGGAACACACTTAAGTGTATATTCTTGTTTCCATGCCATTCAAGGATAATTTCAAGCATCAGAAAACCAAACACAAAAAGGAATAACAATATTGGTAATTACAAGAAAGAATGAGGATAAGACAGTAAGTAAGACAAAAAGACAAAAACAAACAAACAAACAAACAGAAAGGCAAAAAGCAAGAATCAACAAAACAAAAAAAAGAGAACGTGTTATGCGAACTTTTCCCCACCAACCCCCCCCATCCTCTACCCTTGTATGGCTCTCAGTCTCATATATCTACACAGTTTATGTATCCACTTATTTATAGAGACTCTTGCGTACAGGAATAAATAGCACTTCACGGTACAACTACATCGTTGAGGAAGTTAAGCAAGCAAAGCCCAGTAGGGGATTAATGTAAGGCAGACCCAGGAGAGTCTGTGTCACTGCTATAGTCTGTCAGGTCCAGAGATGGTAGTATTGCTAAGAAGGGGCCCCCGATTTTGTCAAAGGTTTCATACTTTCCTTTTACACTATACGATATCTTTTCAGGTGTGCAGTAGGACACCAGCTCATTAATCCAGTGTCTCAGTGTTGGAGAATTTTCAGATTTCCAATAGAGCAGAATACATTTTTTTCACTGCTGTGCTCGCAAGTAAAATAAAAATATTTCTTGTGGTAGCTCACGTTAATAGAACCTGTGTCTCCCAGAATCCATAATTTGGGGTCCTGTTCAATTTGGATTCCCATTACCCTTGAGATTATTTCAGTGGTCCGTCTCCAGAATTCTTCTATCACTGGGCCACAGCATGTGTAGGAGTCACCTTACATCTCAAACATCTGGGGGAATTATTACTATCAATTTTATGTAGTCTGTAAGGGGTGTAATATATCCTATGAAATATGTTCAATTGCATTTGCCCGTGTTTTGTAGAGATTAACATGGTCTGTGCCTGTTCCAATGTGTGATGCCATTCTGCCTCTTCATACACATAGCCCAGGTCTGTTTCCCATTTTCTTTTTATGGACGCTTTGTCGTAATCGGGTAACTTTCCATTGATAACAGCATATATAGAGGATGTTATTCCTTTTGTTGACTTGTATGGTTTGGTGGGTTTCAAGAGGAGTCCATATGTTTACGCGCGACTCTTTAAATGGTTGAGTTTGGTTTCATGATCACAAAATAATGAGAACCTATCTGGGGATCTTGTGACAACCTCTAACGTGTGCTGTGCGTGGGAATCCAAGAGTCACCTTTCCTCCAAGCACACTTTGTGAATGAAGTATCAGTTTTAACAGGTAATAAAGTGAAGATTGAACCTGCTGCTCCACATTCCCACGGCCAGAAAGAGCTGCAGGAAGCAGTTTCCCAGTGTCACACTTTTCCAACATTTGTCTGCTTAGTGCTGTGTGTCACGACAAATGTGCATCCACCAAATTAAAAGCATTTATTGTCACACGGTTTGGAAAACACTGGAACACTTGGTTTGCGCACCTCTAAGCCTCAGTATCAGTTCACTTATGTAACGAAATCGGGATTTTCTGCCAATAAAAGTCTGTAATTAGACGAAAAATTGGTACCAAATACATCCAAAGTAAAAAAATATTTATTTGTATATGAGTATATTTGCTAGTAGTAGATGAGCTACATGCTTCAGGCAGACAGCTTTTCGGAATGACCGGATATATCTGAGCTCTGATAACACAAAGAAATACACAAAGACATTTAAATCAACCCAATAATTTTCTTTCACAGCAATAAAACAATAAACTTAAATTAATTTAACTGAATATAGAAATTTATGTTGCGACTGTCATGTAACTTACTGCAGAAATAATACCACATTTTTGGTGTGCGTAAAGGTGCTTTAACACTCAGTGATCATTTAATTCCACCTGTTTACAGACCTGTTTTCGCCACCGGACGATTCTTTTATCATGCAAGTCATTTACACCTCTGCAGTTGGCGAATGCGCCTGGGAACCCAACTGCAGAGGTGTAAATGACTTGCACACCTTGTGCTATTTTTCGGGATGTATCAATTTTAACACGTTGCTGTCAGTGCGACTCTAATTCAACCTTCCCACAAATACACCCCCTCATCTGAAGAAAGGCATCTATTTAAAAAAAGAAAAAGAGGCAAACAAACGGAGAGCGATACACACCATCTAAATGACAAAGCAGATTTTTTTTTTTAATGATTTAATTCAAAGAGTGAAAAAGGCCAAGCTTAAGATAGTGAAAAGTTTCATCATGCCACCACTTCATGGTCATTTCCGAAAAGTTTTCTTTCTTTAATCACGGGTTAATGTGGGACTGAAACATGCTGATTAAAGACGCTAAACGTGTCAAATTCATAAACTTTTTCAAAACCAGGTTGACGTGGGCAGGTGTGTTTCAGACACACTTCAACTTGTGCCAAAAAAAAAAAAAAATACCTCTCAGATTTCATGTTTAAGAAAATAAACTGTAATAATAATAAAAACAGACTTCTCAGGCACTGTATAGCTTAATGTGTATATTCAATTAGGGATAATTCCATTATGTTATTTTCAACTTTTGCAGCCCTAAGATGAATTATTGGCATATAATTATTTCATCGTCATAACTCTTTCTTTTTTTTTTTTTAGTTCCTACCTGTGCTCGTTTTATGGGCAGTATGGAGAAATTGTAGTTTACGACAGTATGCCTAGAATGTTTGTCGTGAACACATCCGGACATTTAGTTTAATTTCAGTGGTTATCAGGAGAAAACCAGTTTAGATTCATCGGTAAGTTTTGATTTACAAATTAAAAAGTTTATCACATGTACGTCTGCCACAATTTTTGCCTGATTTTCTCATTTTAAGACTGAGCCTCATGTCTGTCTTTTATAATGATGATTTTTGTCAGTAGAAATCAAAACACTTCCAAATGCAGCCTAACAACGGAAACGGAGAATTTCGAGCGCAACATAAATAATTAATAAATAAATAAAATTCGCACTGAGAGAACCGTTGATCTGATATAATATATACGTAACTTTAAAAAATAATGAGACCAGAATATCTGCAGGACGTTTCCTCGGAGCAGTAGCTGCTGGCCGTGGACTTCGTCACCAGAAAGAGGCCTGTGCTTTACGCATCACTGCCTGAGTGCACGCAGCGAAAGCAAACCTCGCACATTTCACCTTCACTGATTCCTCGATTTCTGCAGTCCCAACAGCAGAACTTTGACTGTTATTAAAAACGTGCGTCATCAAAAGAGAGTCTGTTTTATGTCTTCACGCATGCTCAATCATCCAGGTAAGTAGATCCCAAAAAGTTGATTCTGTTCATCTCGACGTAGCGTTTTCATTGGGAGAAACGTTTCGTCACTCATCTAAGTGACTTCTTCAGTCTCTGACAACCGAATCAACTTTTTGGCGTCTGTTTTGTGGTATTTTACGATTAAAGTGATTCTGGGAGTGGGTGCGGGTAGCGATGAAGGTTTTAAAATCTTATTTTGGAACAAAGTCGACAAACATTTTAAGCTGTTTGAATCTAATTTTTACTGCTGACTCTATGCACGCAGTTTCATTGCAGTTAAAGTTATTTTAGATTTCAGTTATTTTTAAGTTCCTGGGTAAGTAGTGAGTACCAAGAGTCGTTTGAATGCAGCTGCACAAGTTGCAGTACTTGCTTCTACAAAGACCTTGGTTTTATCATTGCTGCTTGATGATTGTGAGTTGAAAAAAATATGATAGTTTTTCAGCTTCAAAGAACTTATGATAACTTAAGAATGTGCTGACTGTGGATGGAAATGAATTAGAAAAAAGAAATCCATAATATGTGCATGAAAAGTCACTTTATTGCATGCATCCCTGGCATTTCTGTGCAGCTATGCATGTGTTATTCATTTATTTTTCCTTGAATATTTCTGCACTGAACAGAATACAAGATGTTGCATATCTGACTAGAATTCCTCTTAGACATTCAATTTTATTATTTACAAAATCTGAACATGCCATAGAAGAGAAAATTTACAACAGTATCCCTCAATCTTAACAGAACAAGAAAACAATTATTTACATGAGGCTGAGTTAAAAAATAATTAAAAAAAAGAGGTAATAAGGGAAGGAATAGCTCTCTGTGCTGTTGTGTATTAGTTTGACAGCAATCCACTTAAGAAATGACGGGCAAAGAAACACTGTTTGATATGCTGGATGAAAATAATTACAGTCCAGCTTTGGACCTAATGACAAACTAAAAACTGGGTGTCTCTAAAGGAAGCTGAATTTCATTTTTTCCTACAGGGCTGTTTGTGTGGAGTCAGTCATGTTGTTTAACCTTTCACTTCTGGATTTCTGCTCCGGGTTTGTTGAACTCACTGCTGCTTGCTCTACTCTAATAACACTGTCACCGTTTGCAGCTGGCTGATGTTCTGGTGGGGTGGCAGCATCGGTGGCAGGGGAAACAACTACTCTCTCTACGGGCTCATTGGGTGCTCTGTCTGCCACTATAAGGTAATTGGGTTCTGGCTGGTGGGCGCTGGAGCGGCGCTGCAGTGCATGCTGGGTGCAGGAGAAGGAACGCTGCCGAGGGGCAGGCTGGGGGGACAGGAAGTGAGGGGTGGCAGCTCTGGGGACTTCCTGATGCCTGTCACGGTCCTCGTCTTCTGACGTTACCTCCTGTAAGGTGCTGATTGGCCGAGGGGAGCGGCCCATGACCCGTGGAGGAACGAGAGCCGTTGCTGATTGGTTGAGTTGGGGTCGCCAGTTCTGAGGAGGAGGGTACTGCACTCGGCCCATGGACCAATCACTGGCAAGACAAAAAGGTCATCATTAGACAGCATAAAAAAACCAACCAAACAAAAAAAAACTAACAGAGGTCTACGGGAATGAATCCTTAAACCTGGAAATGACTGGTGTGTTTGCAGTCCTGGGTATGGACATCAAAGACTTCTTCAAGCTTTTGCCTTAAATGCCTGAAATAAGGTCTTCGTTAACACAAGCTTATGTCCAAATGAATGTCTACAGCTTCATTTTTTGTTCTGCAAATTCATAAATTACATAAAATAACGTCCCACTCGTTAAATTTGAAGCTTTTATATTAATAAAATATTAATTAAAATACTAAAGCTCCAGTTTCGGTGACTGAAACGGCAATATATTATCTGTATGTTACTGAGTGCTAATTTATAGGTGTCTCTGTTGGTGCAAAGAACCTATGCATACACATGCAGTCCATGGATGCACATGGCTGAACCAAGCTAGCAGGTGTTAGCTCATAACTTAGCATTTCACCCATGTTGTCATTTCTTACTTCAAAAAAAAAAACACAAAGATGGCAACAGCCAAAACACTCACACTGAGGCTTCAGTGATTCTCCAAACTAATGGATAAATTAGTCACAGTGGTCATATTTTATATACAGTCTATGTTATCAATATCTTGGATGAAGAATCTACTGACTTCAGCGTATCACTGAATGAATCCCCAAAGAAGTTCAACTATAACTGTAAGAGATATTCACATTTCCTTTTATTTTCTTTGTTTTTTAAAAAACACATTATCTATTTTATTTTATAACATGTTATCTCACATTACAAGGCCCTTACTATGCACATGTGGGACTATTTGTTAAAAGGTAGGTTTTTTTTTTATTCCCACTGTTGCCAAGTGCTTGCTCAAAGGGGGTCGTTTGATTGTTGGTGTTGTCTCTGTATTATTATAGGGTCTCTGCCTTACAATATAAAGTGCCTTGAGGTGTCTGCTATTATGATTTGGTAATAAACCTGTTGATTTAGCTATAAAGCTGGTAAAGAATTCTATACTTTGATCTGCCTTATAATTCTGAAACCTTACTTTTGCACTGGTGGGGTCATATCCCGATGCCCTATGATACCAGAGAAGGAGGCACTTCTTCCGGGCAGGCCTTGTGATCCGACCCATGGTGAGTACATCAGAGCGCGCTCCTCCCACATCATGTCGCTTCCCGTGTCTACAGGGATGGGTCCTCTCTGGATCTCATGAGCCAATAGGAGTTCCAGCACTTGGTGACGCATTCCCTCTCTGGCCACGTCAATTGGCCGGCGTCCCCTCCGGTCGTGCAGCTCAAGGTTGGCGCCATGAAGAAGAAGAAGTCTGGCAGTGTCATAGCAGCCATGGAGGGCAGAGAGGAAGAGTGCTGTCTCACCCTAACAAAGAAATAATCAGGAATACCACACATTACTTATATTTACGAGCACTTCATGCAGTACTGTCAGTACTTCAGAAATTCAAACATAAATGTTGCTTCTGGTTGCAATTCAGAACTACGAAACAAAAAACAAAAAAAAGAACTACAAACAACAGAAGTGATGCTAAATAAATGTCAGGACTAAAAGTCTTCACTAAAAACTAGAGAAAATCCATCAGAGCCTACCTTATTGTCTTGTAGGTCCACAGCAGCACCGTAGCGAATGAGGGTCCTTGCTAGGGAGAGGTGGTTTACTGAGCATGCCCAGTGCAGGGCTGATCTCCCTGAGAGAGACAGTGTGAGTGGAGGGGGAGGTTGAGAGGGGAAGAAGGGAGGGAGTAAGTCAGCCAGTGAACAACTATTACACAACGAGCCCAGAGGATGAGGAGAGGGAGGGTGAAGGCAGGGGATGACCTGCCTCAGCCAAACTGGAAAAGAGATGATGGGATATAAAGGTGGAAGAACAAGGGCTACAGAAGGAGACAGACAGGGACACAGAGGTCCAAAAGAAAGTAAAAGCAAAACAAAGAAGCATGAACATCAAAGCTAATATGTCCATCGACTTGGGTTTAAGTACTAGAGCACATTAACTTTGTTCCGAGTCAGAGGAGGGCAGCAGGGGAGCTGGAGAAGGAGAGAGAGGAAGTGATGGAGGTCACAGACAGCAGAGGACAGGACAGGAGGGACACAAAAAGAGGACGTGAGAGAGATGGGGTAAGTTACAAGTTACTCAACCCCTCCGTGTACAGGTGTCAGAAAAAAATGGCTTACTCATGAGCTGTACATGTTTGGGTTCAGGAGGCAGACATCCTCTCTCTTAGGTATTCTGCCACAGGCTCAGACTGCTGAGCCTACAGCTCATAATGCGCTAGCAGCTCTCCTCCACTTTCCTCTCTTTCATTCACCACTATTGCATGTCTGTACCTTTTTTTCCACCTATCTCTGGGTTGTAGATTTTGGTCTGTAACTGCTGGCTCACCACTAGGCAGGTGTTTAAGATTTGCATTGTGTTTTGTCTGTCTGCTGTTGCACACCAGCTATGTGAGGGCAGATGGGCCCTGCTTCTTTCATTGGCTTCATCCTGTTAAAAGGGAGTTTGTCTTCCCAGAGTTCTTGCTGAAAACAAACTCATTAGGTTTATTTCTGTAAAAGATATCAGAACTTTTACGTTGCCAAGTGCATAAAGATAACTGACATTTGACTATATCGCTGAAGAAGGAAGCCTCTTCCTGTTAAACAGTAGTTCTTCCTCTCCACCGCTGCAAAGTGCTTGTTCATAGAGGACTGTCTGATCATTGAGGGTCTCGCTCTCTTAGAATAAAGCACTTTGAGACAAGTATTGTTTTGAACTGGCGCTATATAAATTAAAGTGAATAAATTTATTTTCCTAACGTCAGCTTCAATACATTCTTGCTTAAACACACATTGCATTTAGACGCAATCTTTTTTTCATGCTAGTAGCATCACCCTATGCTGCACACTGTGAGGTGTGGAGCCACTACGTGGGGGCATAGACAATCAGGTAAAAACTGTGAAGTGAAACTAATGTGAAGGATTGTTTGTGTTGTTTACTCAACAAACAAAAGTTTGCTGATGCCACGGTGCTGATGATGTGCGCCTTTATTTCAGTAAAATTCAATATGGGGTGTGGCTTCTCGAGTGAGGCGTGAACCACTGCTCTAAGCAATGTAATTTGGTGGTCCAACTCTGAACAGTTATTTGAAATATACAAACTTTGGTGATCCCATGACGTGAGCCAACAGGAAGTCAACAGTTCTGGTTTGGTGAGACATCACAAAAGGTGTCGGCTGTGACGCCATTAAATTTCAAAGCGAGATCTTTTGAGGAACTGTTATCTACCCGGAGCTTTTTAACCTTTCCATTGTTTTTGTTTTTAAACATATAGTTCAAGAATTTTAGAAGCATTAGCTTTAATATTTGTCATTTTGACCATGTTGTCTGTGTGTGCTGGAATGGCTTGGATTTTGTACATTGTTCCAACTTAAATTATTCTTAAACCAAAAGATTAAAGAAATAAAGATTTAGACTGAAATTCTATTTTAGGTTTATTAGGTTTGGTGCTGAGCCAAGTTTTCATGATGAGAACACATTAAGCCACCTAGTAATTGGGACCAGGAAGCATTACCAGTATGATCCGTATTGTTGACTGGCACTCCTGCTCGCAGAAGCTCCAAGACCACTCTGTCCAGCCCACTACGCACTGCTCGGATCAGAACCACAGACCCATCTGGGCCGCACCACTCTGCAGACTGCCAACACAACCCAACCACGATGATGAGACACGTAATCAATACAAACTCTGTCATAATGCCCTTTTAAAATTTATATTAAAGAAAAGTTTAAAACTTCTTTTCTAAAATCTTGTTCTAAAGTAAAAACATAAAAACCTTTTGGTTTTTTTTTAAGTAAAACACGAAACCAAATACGCCATCAGAATCTCTCTACAGTCCTGGCTTATAATGTATGGTGGCCCCTAGAGACAAAGCATGTACAAACTCCAAAACACAACGGAAGTGCTCCAGGACGCTAGGGGCAGTGTTGAGCTTTTGTTACCTAGTGAAGCCTGGAAGTTCCTAACGACCGGATTTGGTGTGTGGTAGTAAAAGGTAAATGAACATTTTTTTAAATTATTTGAGTATATATGAGTGTTAGGGGGTTAGGGTTAGGGTAAACGGATAAGGGAATAAAGGGAATAAACGGAACAAACTTGCTGTTTATTTTGCAAATCGAGCTCAACACTGCCCATAGCGTCCTGGAGCACTTCCGTTGTGTTTTGGAGTTTGCACGTGCTTTTGAATTTGTACGTGCTTTTTGGAGTTT
>VVHJ01045648.1:1780-29154 GCA_015107715.1 Tylochromis polylepis
GCTTATATATACACACACACACACACACACACACACACACACACACACACACACACACACACACACACACACACTCCTTCTAGGCCCTATATTATTTTGCTTGTGATGTGTTTTTTGACACCTAACAAAATTTCTGCACTCTTGGCTTTTAAATTAACTTTGCTGGCAGACAAATCATCTATACTTTTGGCAGTATGTAACTAAAATAATTCGATTTATGTGTCCCTTGTGATCAGGGGTGTCTGGAGGCAGTTCTCACACGGCAGGGTGAAGTCGATGGACTTTCATCTTTGGCCCAGGAGGTTCTGGAGGAAACTTACATCAGCAGTCGTATCAGTGTTACGGCCACTCAGCTCACTGCCCGCTACCACTCCCTGCTGCTCAACATACAGGTTTGGCACTCTTGATTATCTGCAGTTTAATAATTGCATTTATATTAAATTAATGGTGCTTTGCATTTTCTTTTTTTTTCTTTTTTTTAATTTAACACCAATTCACAAAAACAGTCCCCTCAAGGTGCTTTATATTGTAAAGGCCCTACATTCCTGCGTGTATTTATATTTCTGCCTCTGGGCACACTTTCCCAGTTCATGCATTTCTCCACTCACAGACTCCGCTTCCATCTCAGTTTCACCTGATTTACCCCGACCACTTAAGCTCCCAGCACGGTACTGCTTTTGTAGCGTGCAGATGTAACACTGAGCTTTGCAACCCACATCAGTATGTTGTAGCTGTGTGCTGTCACTTGAGGGCAGTGTGAAAAATCGGCAAACTACAATGTGGACTGCTTTTTTTCATGTTTGTGCTAAAGTTGTTCCTTCATTGTCGCCCCTGCAGCCATGAAATCAGAAGTCATAATAGTCAAAGAAGTTCTTTGTGGTGAACTGAAACTGAGCATCAGAAGCAACTATTGTCTGTGCTTCCATTCAGATGTTTATTTCCATGGTTCCTCCTGTTTGTGGTGAACTCGGCTATCGCTGCCTTTCCTGTTCAAGCAGATTTTTAACCAATCAGCTTTCTGTCTACACATAGCTTCATTGCCATTGGGCTATGCTCTGTTGGGTTTTTTTCAAGGACTGCATAAAGAGTCCATCTCTGCATCACCAAAGGACACCACTGCAGGAGTATAAATCACAAATTTCTCATCTGTTCCTGTTTTCCTTCTTTGTTCAGCATTCATAAAGACTCAATTTCACCTGCTCTTTTCTCAGAGCCACCATGGCTGGTGACTGCATCTGCTACATTGCTTACCTCTAATTCTCCATTGTCATCGTAGCTTTTTAAAACACTTCACCAGATTTTCTTACCTGCTTGTTTGGATCCACTCTGTTGCCCGCACAGCCAGCCTTGATGTGTAAATGTGTAAACAAGACCTGCGTGTCATCACGAGTTTACTAAATATAAAGAATTAAAAACAAGATGGCTGCAGGCTAAAACATTTTTTGCGTTACCATCTAAATCATCTATATTAGAAAATGTGAATTTTTCATGCATTGCCTCTGGGGTCTCTACCCACAGTGTGTTTTTCACACATGCTTGTTCTCCCTCACTGTGGAATTTACTCCTGTGAGAGTTTTGACTTTGTTTCTGTAACACCCCATTGAAGTAGCTTTGAGAGTTATCTGTGTTACCCCTGCTGGGGTTGTTCTGTATACTCAGATCCAGCCTCTCTATTTGTCTTCTCCTCTGGCTGGGAGGGGGGCTAAAGGAAAATCAATGGGGCTCTGCTGGTCTGGAGCTAAAGCTGTAATTAAACGCTACAGAAAGCAATCTCACACCCTGCACCAGGAGTGGAAAAGCTTTGCCTGCACTGCATTGATTTTTTTTTTTTTTTTTTACACCTTCAGTAACACATCTGAGTGTGCGTGTGTGCGCATTTGTCCCCTTTTACTCCCTCACTTTTGTTTCTCCACCTCCGCACAGCCCACACCCTTCCTTTCCTGCTAAAATTGTCTCAAATATGCATATACTTTACAGTCATGCCTGCACACATATGCAAACACATAACATCCCTCTCATACTGTGGATGCCTGTAATTATACCGTGTGAAGTGTGGGCCATATGGGCTTGAGGTGGGAAGCTGTTACCTCTGGCTAGTCAGAAAAGGTGTGCACTCAGCACTATCAGCTAATTGGAGCTCCTCACCACAGGATTTGCAAGTTGAGTGAATAATGTGTCAAAACCTGCAAGAAACCCTCTCCATCCTCACGGTGTTATCGACTCAGAATATCAGTCAAGTGGATAATGCGTCAAAAACATAAAAACCCACTCCTCCTTGTAGTGAAGCTATTGACACTGAGCAGATGAAAGAGTAGGGGGAACGGATATTTTCTGTTTTGATGGCTGATCAGAGAGCTTGTGGTCCTTGGCGACTAATGTTTGACTGCTGCTGGGGCATAACTTACACCTTCAAAGAAAAGGATACAGGCAGTGTTTTCTAGATTTTCCCCTAAAGAAATATAATGTAACTTTGAAGAGTCTGACAAATAATCCTGACATATGAAACATGAAATCTGTTTTGTTTGTTTTTTTTGTCATTTATCCTCATTTTAAATTTGATCTACAGCAGTCGAGTTGATATTTCTGGGAAGGATTAATCTTGTTTACTAAAAAGGGGGGGGGGGGTTTAAGACATTTATATGCTGAAAATGGGTGGTTTTAGCCTGTTGCTTGCCATGTATAATTCAACTTTTTTGGATATAAATTAGATATTCCAATAGGATGCTTTCATAAGGTTTTAGGTCAATAAAGGCTAAAAAACACGTAATTTAAAGCCATCCATAATTCACCTTTTGTGGATATAAGGTAGATGCCGTTGTAAAATAAGACGATACATGCTTTTATATGGTGTTATTGGTGTATGAATGGAAAAAATGGGGAATTTTAGCCCATTGCTAGGCAACATGATGGATATCATAGTATCTGATTTCGATAAGCCCCTTCAGGGGCTTCAGATATATGTCTGTGCCAAGTTTGGTTGCTCATCTCCTGATCGTCTAGACAGAGTTTGCAGACAGACACAGCTTATATGTATCATAGAAAGATATTCATCCTCCTTCAAAATCCAAACTTAACATTTGTGGAACTTTTTTCCCTGACCTTCAATGTAATCTACTTTCAGGACACCATCAAACATCTACAGGAGGAGCTGAGGAGCATTGAAGAGGCCGAAAATCTTTGCAAGTCCTTCACCGAGTGGCTCGGCTCGACTCAGAAAAGCTTCACAGCATTAACTGACACTTCTGAACCTCTAGACCAGGCGGCCATGGAGAAGAAGATGAAAAAACTAGAGGTATGTTTATTTAGTTTCACTTTCACTGTTACATTTCTAAACCTCCATGGTCTAGAGCCAGAGTGATGCATTTGGATAGAAGGTGCAGCAGTGCACCTAATGCACCTCCCTGAACAGTTTATGTAAAAGAATTTGAGCACAAACTCATATGAATCCAATTTCACAAGCCAGCAAACAAATCCTTTGTGCAGATTACTTTGGCAGCTGCAAAATCGCTGGTAAAATATGCATAGACTTCCTGTAAAACTTGAAAAGCGTTCATTGTTCGTATAATATTTGGATAGCGCTCTTGACTGTGAGAAAATGACTGCAGCACTTTCTCTTATGTTCATTTCATCAAATTGGCTTTAGAGGGAGGTATCCCTGCTCAGAAATGCACACACTGTAAAAAGAGAATCACCACTATAGTTTGCCTGGCATAGTTCAAATCGAGTGTGTAGAGGATTGGGTGAGTATGTGTGTATCGATCGGCTCTTTATGAAGACAAAGCGGGTGCTGCTTTAGAGGAAGTGTGGTAGTGGGGAGAGACCTCCCACTGTGTGTAAGAGGATGAAGAAGCGCCGGTGTCAGGAGCCTGCTGGCACAGACACTGTAATTGATGCAGTGCCCTTACTGCTTCGCTACACAGACACACACACACTTCTTTCCTCCAACACTCGTTTCATATCACCAAACCCATCCAAAGTACTAACTAACAAGCTGCAGCAAACCCATGAGTCCTCACGCATTTTTTTACTTCTCCATCGCTATATCTCATTTCTCTTTGTCTTCCTCACACATATCCAGAACAGCCTTAACATACACAAACACACACGCACACCAAACATAGATGTTTACAATAGATCATCTGGTGCGGTCTTTGCAGTAATCCGTGTCTGGGATCGATGCTCTGTCTCTGCGTATGCACTGAAGACATGTTGCCACCACATGTGTCCTTCCAGCACTGCATATAACATGCGAGCGCTCCATCACTTGCTCATCTCCTGTAGTGAGAGTTACAGGGCTGTTCAGTGAGCCGGGATGATTATGCATCGACACAAAGACCAGTAGTCAATAGCTGTGTCAAGGGCCATTAGTTGGATTTGGACTTTATTTGATACTGTCAAAGTGTGAGTCATACAGAAATGATGGACTACCTCGGTTAGAAGTGTGCTGTGCAGTCATTGTAGATATCGCGATCATGTAGAATGTAACATATAATTTAATTTGTCCCCTTCAGCTGAAGTGTCTCTGTAGTTTTTTTTTCGTAAGAGTTCTTTTGAAATGACTGGCTCCTACAAACATGTAAACAAGGCAAAATACAAAATGGAAAAGGGTTGGTTCTCATTAACAAGCACCCCCCCCTCCCCCCTCTCCTTTCTCCTCTCTCCATAATTTTCAATTTCACTCGCATTTCATAAATGTTCAAGGTCATATCCTCCCCAAAGTCCCTGATGGTTTCTGATTCACATAGTCAGGGTTTTTCTCCCAAAGGTAGGGGTAAATAGCCCCATTTTTTAATTCCGTATTTGTAACTGGGAATAATGAATGCATTTAGTATAGCACAGAAATTGACATATGCTTCTTAATTAATTTGAAAAAAATTTCCAGCTATGCAGACTTAAACATGAGCCTTCTGTTCTGTGGTTTTGCTGGAGTTCATGCACTGACAGCAGAGACTGCTAAACTGCTTAAAGGGTCACTTTTGTAATGTCCTTCCCCTTTTAGTAGGTAATGTAACTGCTAAACATGGTTGGCAGATCAATAGATGCAGTACAGTAGATAAAAGAGCCCAGGCACTGATGCAGAATCACCAGTTACAGCAGGTGTACAAGGAACTTGACTGGAATAATTGGGTTGACGTGCTATAAGACAGCTACAGCAGAAAGTGCATTGTGTGTTTAAGACCTGATCTACATTGTACACCAGACTGTACAACCTTGTGCTATATGGAAGCAGTAGAATTATTAAATTATATGAGCCTACACAGGTTTAAAGCCTTACATTAAAACTTATTTGATGCAAAGACAGATTGTGGGCACCAAATTCTGAATTCTTCTCTTAAACAAAGTCATTGATTATTTCAAATTCTGGAGGAACAAAATCTTGCAACTTTAATTCAGCATGTAAACAACCGCTGCTGCTGCTAAGATGGAAAACTGATATCAGGTGTGAGATGCAGAGGCGATAATTAGTTTTTCAGCACTAAATCTAAAGTGCTGTAACTGCAGTTACTGCAGACTTCTTCTTTTAGCTCTTGCTAAACACAGAGAACTATATGAAATTGAAATGTAGTCAGTGTTGCTCATTAAAGTCATAAAGTGGGAGCGCCATTACTCGAGTGACGAGCGAGCCTGGAGCATCACATTAAGCAGGAAGCATGGACGTGTGCAGACAGATGCGGCTCTTGTTATATTATATTACCAACAGCCGTAGCTGGAGATCAGGGATTGCTGAAGTGAGAGGCTACTTTCTACACACGCAATAATAGACTGATGATGAAAGCTAGATGGCATCCCATAGAGTGGAGGTGTGAGTATGTGTGTGTGGCATGTTATGGTTGCCCTGGAAACCCTGCAGCTACTTGTGCCTGTTAAGGGCCTGTTATAATTGGGTCCTCCTTTCATATTATTCACTGTGGTTTCTCCACAACATGACCTCACAGTCCTCTCCACATCGCACCATGCAGGTGTCAGCCTACCCAATGAGTTCAAAGCTTTTCAAATGCAGTGCAAGGCTTGTCTGGGTGACTGGGACAGCACTGGAGGTGAAGGACAAAGGAATCAGTGATCTTGTGTTGAATGCCAGCCTCAAAGTCAGTGAAGCTATGATATAAATCTATTTTATCCAAGAGGATGATTGCGGATGATGATTTACTGTTTTCTTTCATTCAGTAGCGTGTAAACTGCCTTGGTTGAAGGTCAGTTAGTAACAAGCAATGGTGATAACACATGGTGAGCTGAGCTCCTATTCATGCTTTCTCTTTCTCCCAGAGTCTCCAGTCTGAGCTCCAGCACGGCCATGGCTTCCTGAAATCCCTCAGGGAGCGAGCAGAACAGGCGGCAGGCTTCCTGAATGAATCTGCAGCTGAACGTTTAGGAGGGGAAGTAGAGGCGCGTCTTTCCCAGCTGGAGGAGTTAGCTGGAGGCCTCAGGCAGGAGCGCAGCTTCCTTGAGCGGACATTACTGCTGGCTAAGGAGTTCCAGGACCGGTACAAAGCTCAGGCCCAGTGGCTGGTGGAAACCAAGGCTTTGCTTCGTACACCAGTGGAGCCCAAGGCTGAGCTGTATCAACGCAGAGCACAGCTGACTAAGTATAAGGTATAGCATAAAAAGATTGAGGGGGACATCTGGATTAATTTTACACTAAGTGATTTTTTTCTCTTTGGCGAATTCAGCAAGACTATAATATTAGCATAATGAACCACATGAATGACCTTGCATGCCTGAAAATTGACTTTAAAAGTAGATTTGCTTTAAATAACTGCTGACCATTTTCCAGAGTCATAATGACAAATGCTTATGGGCTGCTTTAACAGTGGTTGCCATTAATTAGTAGACCCTATTAATAGGAAACTAGATTAAAAAACGCTTAACATCTAACGCCACATAACATACTCTATGGTGTGGAAGATACTAAAGATAAAGCTTGTCTGTCTGTGTGTTTTAGGCTCTGCTGCAGATGGTTCAGTCCCATGATGGAGCCATCAAGTCAGTGCTGGAAAAGGGCGATGCTCTACTTTCCTCTGTCCACTACCCCTCCATTCGAGATAAAATGAGCAAACTACAAAAGGACTACACTGGACTTTGTAATACTGCCTTGGTGAGAACCTGTACACAGATGACAGTAGTTCTTTTGGAAAAAGAGGACAAATTAATGTTCTTTCCATGCAAGCAGAGCAGCAACTTTGGAATCAGCTGCACATAAATTAAGTGCATGTACATGCATGTTTCTGAAAAAGTTGTGTAAAAGTGGCTTCTGAAAAAAACAAAAAACAAAACACTGTTGTGTTTCAGTGTCGAAGCTTTCCCGCCCAGCTGTTGCATACGCTTTGTCATCAGTATAGTTTGTCTGTGAACTGTGTGGTCCAGGCTCATGTGGAGAATTTGGAAGGCCAGGTGAAGGAACAGGAAGCTTACCACAACGAACTCCAGGAAGTGGAGCGCTGGTTGCTGCAGATGTCCAGCAGGATGGTGACCCCTGATCCTAGTGTTAGTGGCAGCCTGGAGGCAGCCACTCAACAGCTGGCCAGGCACAAGGTACCCAAATAAAATATTTCACTTTTGCTGTTTTTGGCCATATTGGTTTTATTTAATGAGAAATCGCCTTAATTGGGGGACCAAAATGATCCCTTGTGGCCTGTACTACTACTTGATGTTTGTTTTAGTTGATGTTAGCGTCATCATTATTTGAAAGGGTTTTGTTTCTTTAATTTAATGTTGTATATAGGATGCCATGGTTAGAAGACAGTAACATGATTAGTGTCTCCCACTTCTCTTCATCTGGTTTCTGCTGCCTGAGGTATTCATTAAGCACACTGTCAGTTGTGGCCATCTTCCTGATGTACTCATGTATGTTTGTTGTCTCATCTTGGACAGTGGTTCTGACACTCACCTATCTTCGGCCTCCCTCATTTCACTTAGCGTACAGACTCAGGGGGCTCAGTTTGAGGTAAAAACCTCCAGGAGCCTCCTTGTCTTGATGTCAGTGGCTTCCGTCTCCTCCTTTGGCCAGCTTATTATCCCAGCAGAGTACCTGATCACTGGCAGGGTGTCTGTGTTGATAGCCCAGATCTTGTTCTTACCATTCAGCTGACTCTTCAGGACTTACCTGACCCTCTGTAGGTATTTGGTGGTTTGCGGCTTCCCTAGCGGCCTCTTCATGGTTCCCATTTACCTGTGGGATTCCCAGGTACTGGTAGCTGTTCTCGATGTCTGCAGTGTTGCCTTCTGCAATGTGCAGTTCTGACTACCTCCCTCTCTTAGTTACCATCTGACTTACACTTCTCCAGTCCAAATGACATTCCGATGTCATTGCTGTAGGTCCTCATGGTGTGGATCAGTGAATCGATGTCTCATTCACTCCTGGCATACAGCTTGGTGCCATCCATGTAGAGGAGGTGGCAATCGGCTTAAAGTTGGCCTCTAGTGTTGTTCACCACATCTCCATTGAGTTCCTGACGAAGGCTCTTAGGGTCTTGTTGATCTTGTATAGTTCTAGGCATTCCAGGATCCATGTGTGGAGTCATTGGCTTTCTTGTAGTCAATCCAGGCAGTGCACTGGTTGGTCAGTCTGGTCTTGCAGTCTCGGGCGACTGCTCTTTCTGCCAGAAGCTGGTGTTTCGACCCTTTGATATTCCTGCCAATTCCTTTCTGCTCATGTATTGAGCCATATGCTTATTCATCTTAGCTGCTGTGATGCCCGACAGGAGCTTACATGTGGTACTGAAGCAGGTTATTAGCCGGTAGTTGGATGTTGGATGGGACTGGTCCCTTCTGGGGATCCTTGGTGATCAGGAATGTCCGGCCATCCCGAGTGTCTTTCATCGATATACAGCTCAGACCTAATTTTGCTGTGCATAAGTGATTGGCATGGTGTTTGGGTTTAGTAAAAATAATGAATTTTATGACAATTAATCTCCAAAAATGTCAGACTTTTGCTTTCGACATGAAACTATAAGCAATATATTAATAATGAAATATTTTCTTTTAGTAGGTTCATTCAAAATGTTTAACAGATGTTGGATTTAGTCATCATTTAATCCAGACAGTTTAATAGCTCTTTGTGGTCACTCTGCTCAAATCACAAATGCACAAGCTCATCTGCTATTATATCTCCATTGGAGATTCTCTCATATAATCCTGTGCGGTTACTTTGTCCTCCACAGGCCATCATGGAGGAAATTGCAGGGTTTGAGGATCGCTTGGCAAGCCTGAAAGAGCGAGGAGACCACCTGATGGAAGGCTGCAGTGACCGTGTGCAGAGCAGGCTGAGACAGCAGGTCCAGGCACACCAGCAAGGCACCAGGGACAGCTACTCTGCCATCTGCAGCACAGCGCAGAGAGTGAGTGAGGAGGAGGAGATGGAGATATGGAGGGAGGGAGGGAACATGGAGGAGAAGGGAGGGAGTTATGGGAAGCTGAGAACGACAGAGCAGTGAAATGGTTATTACACATTTATAAGGTTTGGATGTGCTTTGGACACTACGTGCATGCACTGACACGCATGGTTTAGATATCAGTGCCATTAATATTCCAACATCTTAGATACCACTTAATCCTAAATCATTCTGACACTTAAACCCATCTCTTAAGACAGGCCTTTACTGCCAGCGTAGAGGGCACAACCAATTAGGGCTGCCAAAGTGGCGCTCAACAGCAGCCGTACGCAGACAGACCCCACCGGCCAAAATCACTAACTCAATCTCGCCATATTAATCTCCGTGTATCCCCTGTCAGCTCCACTTTTGCATGCTTGAGCCAAAAATGATCACACACCACCATTCAGCGAATCTGGCGAGCCCCCATAATCCAGCCCCACTCTGTCATTTTGGCAGCCTCTGTTCTGTCATCATAGCTCACCTCCCAAGATACCACCTCAACCACCACTCACACATCCAATCTGGCATTGTGTGATCCAGCCACACTTTACCACTACACTGCTGGCGTCTCTACAACTGCGCCTCAAGTGTTACGATGGCTGCCAACTGTGTCCCAGCGCAGCACAGCTCTAATATCCTGCCTGCCACTTGCCACCATGCCAGCCTTCTAGCCTTTGCCAAATACATTTGGCATTTTGCCAGTAGTTGCCCCCCGTTATTCCTCTCTTTCGGGTTCTCATATTAACACTGTCAATCAGACCTTGCTGTTCCGCTCTCCCCTGGAAGGCATGGACGCCTCCACATTCAACACCTGTTAAATACAACAATGAAGAACTGCCTAATCATTTGGGTTTTCTCATTTAATCTGTCATTGTGTTTGGCCATAGGTTTGACTTCAAAGCATTGTAGCACTGTGTCGTCTACCAACAGTATCATTGTTTTCACTCCGTGTTCTTGCATGTGTTTATTCTGCTACTGTTGGTAAAACGGAAAACATTTGAATGGTTTGCCATGCAGGGATGTGTCATTAAGAGCACTTACATTTTTCGTCTTCTGTATTACAGGTGTATCAGAGTCTGGATCATGAGTTACAGAGACATGTGAGTCTGCAAGACACACTGCAGCAGTGCCAGACGTGGTTGAACTCTGTGTCAGAAGAGCCAGAGCCTCCTACACATCCTTCTTTCAGCCTCGAGGAGGCTTTACAGCAGGTTAGTAACCCCCCACCTCTTTCTTAACAATGAGTTTAGCAGCATAATCCATCCATTGCTTGCCATTATTTAGTTTAAAATAACATTTACTTCTTGAAGTTATTAGGAAATATAGTAATCAAGTGTATGTATTCACTGACCATCATATAGAAATATCAGTTTGCTTGCTAGCTGCTTGATTTGATCAATCAAGCAGCTATATTTTCCCTGTGGAAAATATATATATGCTAACTTTGTGGGCAGCGAGGATGCAGTGAGGATATAATATGCCCAACCTGTAAAATCAATAAAATTAATAAACAGCTGTTAACAAACAGGTGAAGCAGGAGCGGGCTCTGCAGGAGCAGGCTAGCACTTACCTCCAGCTTGTATGCTCCACATGTGACCTGTCTGAGCCGAGGGTGAGGGAGACCGCGGCAGCTATCCAACAGGTCAAACTGCAGGTCAGTACACTTTAAGAAGCCTTTAAGCAAAAGAGTACAAGTTTCACCATGCATGTTTATAGCTCATATAGTCATTGTGAAATGACTGCACTTTATTTTTGTGTCTAGATTGAGGAGCGTATGCTGCTTTGTGAAGAGGTAGCCGACAGCTGGAGAGACATCGAGGAGCAAAAGGCAGATCTGGAGACCCAGCTAATAGAGACAGAGCAGCAGCTTCAGAACCTCACCAGGAGACCTGCAGAGCTGGAGCCTAAGATTGCACAGAACCAGCTGGACAAGGCCCAGGTTTGATTTTACTCTTTTACATTTTTTTACATTTACATTTTTGTTTCAAAGAGTTTGGGTTGTTTTTTTTTTAGTTAAAATGACACATTTAGAGTTGCTGCTCAGAGTAATCCCAGAAACCAACTCTTATCTTTCTTCCAGGAGTTCCTGCAGCAGATTAGGGAGAAACAATCTGAGGTAACGCGTCTGCATGAAGCCGTCAGCAGGTTGATGGATGGACAGGTCTCTCCTGCCCTGGAGGAGATAAGGAGAGTGAAGAAAAGCTGGATGGACCTGGGCCAGCGGGCTGAAGAGCTGGAAGCCCTGCGGGGGGAGGACATGCAGCGAAGTGGAGAGTACCAGGAGAGTGTTGTTGCTGTAGAGGAACTTTTCCATCAAGTATCCAGGGAATGGGACTACCTTGCTAGGTATCAGACTTTTTAAAATTTTTTATCAAGGCTGTAATGTCATACTGTGCATGACATACAATTATGTACTACCTGTATATACAGAAATAGCTATATAAATAAATACACAACATAGTTCTATTAGTCTTTCTACCTCAATAAAGACAAAAGTGTACATTTTTATTACTAGATCCCTGATGTCCCTTAACTCATGTACGTATGTTACTAGGGCTGACACAGAGAGTACAAGTGAGCATCTAGAGGCACTCAGGAAGCTCGCCAGTGACCTAGAGGAGCAAAGAGAAACTCTGGAAGACTTGAGGGACCAGAGACAAGCTATCCTGCCTCGACTTAGCCTGCTAGACAAGGAGTTGGTCAAACAACAGGTGAGGGCATTATTTTTTTGCTATAACTGTAAATTATGTCCAGCAGAATGCTAATATGATCACACGGTCGAAGTAATATTGAGACATTTTCCGGAAATATTGTATTTCATCAGGTGGGTCATCTGGAGCAGCGCTGGGCACAGCTGGAATCTCTGATTCAGCAGAAGATCCAGGACTCTGCACAGATGTTAGAGGATCTTGCCCGAGTGGAAAATCAGCTGAGAGATGCCAGAGAATGGGTTGAGGAGCAGCGGCCTGCCCTCACCTCTGCCCTGAAAACCAGCCCACCCCCTGATCTGGCCCAGAGTTTCCTGTTCGACCACCTGAGCGTATGTGTAGAGCTGGAGGCCCGTCAGCAGCTGCTCGGTCAGGCGGTGAAGGAAGCCCAAGCTGTGGCTTCCAGACTGGGACTGAGTGAAAAGAAATGCCTGCAGGAGCTCGTTGAACAAGCCCAGACTGAAGTGGAGGCTCTCGGGGCTCGGGTTGCCCAAAGGAGGAAGTACCTTAGTAAGGTAACAGCTGGACTTATGATTTAGATTGCAAATAACATTTTAATTATGCCTTAAAGGGGCTAATTTTATCCTGAGCTATTAGTCTGGTGAAAGAAAAAAAAAACCCAAAGAAAAACCAGGTAGTTCAAGAAATAAATTCAGTTTATCCTGCCAAAGTCCATTTGTAAATAAATTTTGATGTTTCTGTCTTGCTCTCAGGCCTTCACAGAGAGGACACAGTTCCTTCAAGGCCTGGGGAGAGCATTGTCTTGGATACAGCAACAGGAGAGGAAGGCCTTGATAGATGACCACATAGCACTGCTTCCTGAGGACCTGGCCAAGCAGGTTGCTGGATGTCGAGGTGTCCAGAGTAGCTTACGAGCTTATCAGAGGGAGCTGGCATCTCTCTGGGTACAAGGCCGCGATCTGGAGAGAGACGCCACTGACAAAGAGAGAGCAGAAACGCTGGCAAGACTTGAGGAGCTACAGTCTGCTTTCGAAACTGCTCTCCAGAGGACTACCCAGCATCTTGCAGCCTTAGAGAAAGCCTTGACCTCCAGGAAGTACTTCCAGGTTGACCTAGAAAAGACTTGTCAGTGGCTGAGACGAGCAGATGACATAACTTTTCCGGAAATCAATTTAAGCACTGCTGATGATAGCTCTGATTTGCAGTCACAGCTTTCCGATTATCAAAATGTCCTAGAACAAGCTTCTGAGTATGAAAACCTCCTTCTTATTGTCCAAAGAATAGGCCAGGAGATCCTCCCTACTCTGAATGAGATCGACCATTGCTACCTGGATGAGCGGCTCAATGCCCTGCCACAGCAGTACAATGCCATCCTAGCTCTAGCCAAAGAGAAGAAAGACAGAGTCCAACAGATAATCCTAGAACGGAAAGAGTTCTGCACTTTCTTTGATATTACTCATAATGCACTGGAGGAGCTTCAGGAGCAGTTTGACAATCTGGAGAAGCTGACTATCAGTATTAGAGAGGAGGAAGTTGTTAATCTAGTGAATGAATACAGAAATATAAATGAAAGTTTAGTCCATATTAGCCCCGCTGTTAGAGAACTGCACGGGAAAAATGAGGGTTTTCTCAGTAGGGGTCAGCACTACAGAGCTGAAGAGACACAGCAGCTTGTGAGTCTCCACAACACACTGAAAAGTATAAATGATCAGAAGATCAAACACTTAGATGATTGCTTGGAAATACTATCTAAACACAAAGGAGTTTTTTCCAAGTTAGACTCAGAGTTAAAGTCTGCTAAAGAGGAGCTGGTCAGATTAAAATTAGACAAAGGACTAAGTGCCATAGATAAAATCTCAAGTCTTTATTCACTGCTGGAAAATCTGGATGGAGTGAGCTCTCAGGCTGAAGAATGCAACCAACAGACTGAAAACCTTTGTCTTACGACTGATGCTGCTGCCTTTCAGGAAACTAGACTGCAGCTCAAGTTGCTGCAGTCTTTACAATGTGACGCTAAACGTTTCATTGAAGAAAGCGGAACGACACTCACAAAAAATGAAGACTTTACAAGAGCTGTTGAGAAAGTGTTCGAGTGGTTGAGGACTGTTAAGGACAAAATGAAGGCTCCTTTGACCTTTTCAGAGGTCAGAACTGAGAGGATGCATGAGGAAGTGCGGAAACTGAAAATCACGGCGGAAGAAGTGAAAAGTAGATTGAGGGTTGTTGATGTCTTGGGTGCACGAGAAAAGCAAAAGTACGAAAGCAAGAAAGCAACCGTTTCTTCCCACGTAGAAGAGAAACTGCAGGAGCTGGGAAAGCTGGGAGACGAAGTTCATCAAGGAATTTGTGCAAAGCAAGTATGTAATTATGTTTTTTGATTACTTTCATTCACCTTATAGCTATTTCCTGATAGGATTGTGAAGTTGCATTAAATGTAATTGATATACATCTGGAAATGACTGCCTCAGTCAGTGTCCACAGTATTCCTGAGCGGTTTAAAATTCTAAATGTTACTTTTAGTCTCATGTTCTCCCTCACCGTTAATATTAATCAACTTGGGGAGGTTAAAACATTTCAAATACAGCCTTAGTGTCTTCCTCTATAAAAAAAAAGACTACTGGTAAGTTTAAAAACAGGACATTTTTACACATTAACAGCAAAAATGTGATTTAATGTTTAATGTTTAAACAATGCACTTCTCTATCAACACATTTACATAGATAAAATCTTGTAGGGGGGGGAGGGAAGAAGTTAATTAAATCACCTTTTGCATATTCTAGCTGGCTGTGGATCAAGCGCTTTCCCTGGTCCAGAGGCACCACTTATCTCTGCAGTCCATGCAAAAATGGCTAGACTCCGCTGCGGCTTTGCTCCAGAGGGCCACCGCAGGGGTGGAGCTTGAAAATCAAGCAGACTGTGCACAGGATCTGGAAGAAATTTTCGCTCAGGAAAAAAGCTTCACAGCTGGTTTAGAGGAGTTCAGGACTTTGGATCCCTTGCTGGTGGATTTTCTGGAGGCAGAAGTGATGAGTGGGCTCAGAGAAAAAGTTCATGCAATGCAGCTAAGAAGCGCCGAAATCAAACAGCAAGTGGATACTTATAGAGAATTGCTGCAGAGGTGTGTACTATATCAAATATTTGGAGCCAAGTATACATATACAGTTTATATTTATTCCACATACTTAAAATGATGTTGTACATAGTTTCTTTATTATGTCACCTGTCATCGATGTTCAATCTGAACGTTTCTTAGATGTGCAGCTCTGTGGAGCGCCTTCCAACGTGAGAAAGAGACAGTGGTTGAACACATGAATGACTCAGAGAGCAGAATGGCCATGTTCACTACAGCTAAAGCTGTCAGCGCCCACCAAGCAGAAGACAAGTGTCAAAGATACAAGGTGGGTCACTGTGTCAGAAAAAAAGAGATGCTGTATTAGATATTACAGAAATGATCTAGCCTTTCCCAGGGGTTGTAACTTTTAGTTTAGCATGATATGTTTGAGGAGAACATATTTATTAAAGAGCTTGTGTCGTATCTCTTATAACCTTTTGGTTCTAGTCTCTGGTGGCGCATGTTGACCTGCTGGAAATGCCTCTGAATGCTTTGAAAGAAAGAGCAGCAGAGCTGGAGCAAATCATCTCTGAATCCAGCAAAGCTATCACCAGTCACGTTGTATCATCACTATGGCAACGGTGGACCCGGCTCCGCAGTGTGGCTCGAGCCCAGGAGAGGGCACTGGAGGACACCGCAAGAGAGTGGAGGAACTTCAATGAGAAAGTAAGAGAGTGTATCAGTGGGTTTTTGAGAATGTTTGCCTCGGTTGGTGTTTGTGGTGTGATGGTCCTCACGTCATGACCTCCTTTCTGAGGAATAAAGAGCAGGTCCCCACACTGTAAATCACTGAAGTAAACCTTTAGGGCAAAGGTTTACTTTCAGGTCAGTTTAAAGGTCCCAAATCATGAAAATGTGCTTTTATCAATTTGAAGATGTAAAAAGTATAAATTTGCTTGCCACAGTAATTCCTCTAGCAACTTCCACAACTAGACCGCCTTCTAGTTTTATGAGCCACTGAAAACTGGATAATCAATCATTATAGAGATAAAGCTAAAAAATGCACAACATCCTACTCTCTGACTGCTCGGTTTATTTTAGGTGAAATGAGAGTTCTAGTTAAGCATGCAACTCAGACTCTTTTAAAGTGTGCTTGTATCAGCACCTTGTACACAGTCGGTTTATTAGCTTTAGCAGATGGTAGTTTGTACTATTAGTTTCAGAGTAGGCTGTGTTTATTGTATTACTTCTTTGCTTTACTTGATATTAGACGGCCTTTTCAAAGAGGGAACTGAAGCCGTTTTATTCCGCTGTCAAAGCCACCAGACTCCATTGATAAAAACACTCGTTTTACTTGCTAAACCCAGAAGAGGCTGATCTGCCTCTGCTTGATCAGTTAGGTTATTTCTGTTATTGTGTGGCTTTTATGTTGAGTCACCAGAGTCCCACTCTGATGGTCCAGAAACTTGCAGAGAATATGGGACCTTTAAGGTTTGGATAAAGGCTCAGGTAAGACAAGCACTAGTTATGGTTAGAGCTAGGCCTATATGCTCAAAGAAAAGTCAGACCCGAGTACGACACAAGTCTCCCACAATGTTCTTTCAGTCTGTCCCTGTCCCTGTGTGCTCTCTATAATCAACCCTTCACTGGCGTCCAGTTAAGTCCCTGCTTATTTTAAGAATGTTGTCATCCACCCACTTTTTCACTTTTTGTTTTGATATTTTAGTGTTTTATTTTATTTATTAAGGTGCTTTGTAAATAAAATTTTACTTTACTTACTAAATTTGCTTTTACAAAATTGCATCTGCAAATTTGGGTCAAACACAGTGGCCGCTGAACACCAGTTGGTGTGCAGTGATGTAACTACAGGCTTCAGGCCAGTTGTTTCCTCCTGCCAAAACACTGTGTCATGCAGCGTTTTCCCGCCTTTTGACCTATTTTGTGTTTGAACACTCTCGGTTCCCATAAATACCCACAAGACACTTTTCCCAAAAAAGGAAATGAAGTCATACTGTAAGTAACTGTCACTTCCTCATATGTGGCACATTCCTGCTGTCCACTGTTTTTCTGTGGCCCCTTTGTTCAACTGGGCATGATGTCATCGTCTTCGTCCACTGATTCCTTTGACTATTACAAAATCTTGTCACATATAAAGTAGACGGCCAGCAATCACATGTGAAAACAGACAAAAATTTAAGTAATTAAGTCTCCCAGCCCATTTTTTTTAAAACCCACAAGCTTTACATGCCCAAAATGAAGCTGAATGTGGACCATAAATCTTCTACATGAGCTGAACTGCTGTACATAAACATCTGTCCCTCAGATGGAGAAGGTACGATCGGTGTCCAAAGACCTCCACAGTCGTGTCCCAGATAGCACGGTTGAGAAAGCAGCCACCAGGGCGGCGCTTCAGAGTCTCCTGGAGTACCACGACTCCTTCAGTCTGGAGGTGGAGAGGGAGCAGTCCATACTGGCTCTGCTGGGGCAACAAACTTGCAGTCTCAGAGGAGAGGATGACAAGTTGGAAGTGATGGAGAAAAGCACTGAGAATGGACACAAGGAGACGCCATGCTTGCAGGAGATCCAGAGTATGCAGGAGCAGTATGACAGGTAAGAGGACTGCTGCTGGGGCCGCTGACAGACACTTTATGATTATAATAATTATTGCTATAATTGTTCAACTTAGGTAGGTGTATATTTAAGTTGTTTTACAGCCTAGTACAAGGAAAATGGGGCTACTTTTAGTCCCTCTTTTCATTTTATTATCATTTTAAAAAAGAGTTTCTGCTTTATACCACTTAAAATTGTTTATAGTAAATGTAATAAATATCCCATTCAGACTGAAATGTGTTTGTTTATTTTGATCGTTTTCTTCCCTGTCTTGTCAGCCTTGTGTTGCAGGTGCGGGCCAGCAGGGCTCAGGTGCATCAGGAGTTGAGGGAGAGAGAGGAGGTTGAGAAAGAGCTAGGCTTAGTCAAAGGCTGGATCCAAGACACCCGGGGTTTATTGCTGAGTCCCACTGCAGACCTGGATTCACTGCTGCAAGAGCTAGAGGTAGGGCTCTGAATAGTCTGACACATAAAGCAAAGATCGTCCGACTTCAGTGGAGGTTTTTCTTGCTTGTTTAGACACAAATACAATGTATTAACATAATTAACAGATATGATTATATTTGAATGTGTGAGTGTGAGAGTAAAGCTGTGGATTTAATAGTTTATCTATGTTCCTACCCTCACCTATGTCAACAAGCTCTTAGTAGTGACCAAAACATTGAGATGGTACGTGGAAGTACTGAAAATGAGCTTCCTCTGAAGGATCTCTGGGCTCTACTTTAGAGATAAAAACAGTGGTCATTTGGGAGGGGCTCACAGTAGAGCTGCTACTCTCCACATTGAAAGGAGCCTGTTGAGGTGGTTCACATATCTGATTAGGATTCCTCCTGGGCAAATCCTACCAGAAGAAGGCCCCAAGGCAGACCCAGGACACGTTAGAAAGGTTATGCCTCTCGGCTGGCTTGGGGATGCCTCGGTGTCCTGCGGGGGAGCTGGAAGAGCTTAGTCTGCTACCTCGTGACCTAGAGCCAGATAAGTGGCGAAAAATAGATGGATTGACAGATTAATGGAAAAATGAAAGAAAGGGATTTGTAGTCATTCATGTAATAATTACAAATAAAAAAAATAACCCAAACAATTTCTTTTTAAAATTAAGTGGAATCACCACTAATGAAATGTTGCTATCGGTGGATCACCGTTAAAAAATGGTCTTTGTCTATATGCAGTTATTTTAACTCCCTGACCAAGATTTATACACTTAAATGAGTTAGTTAAGTTAAACAAGACCAAGCCATAAAGGCAGTTTAATTGTTGATTGATTGTTGATCATTCAGTTCAATTATAACCATGTATATTTTATGAAGTGCAGCTTCTCATATGTTTCATTCATGTCATACTCTTTGCCTTGTAGACAGCACACGGTGAGGTCATCAGCAGACGTCAGAGTGTGGAGCGGATGACAGAGCTGCAGCAATCCAAGTACCAGGACCTGCAAGCTGGTCTGCCCTCTGAACTCAGCATGCAGCTAGCTGAGGTGGCGCTAGCTCTCGGCTCTGCTGAGGATCAGGTAAGCTCATTTTATTTATTGTATTATTTGACTGTAATAATGATGCAGCTATGAATATTATCAATGAAAGCTGACACTGACTTGTTTAACATTCATTTAATCTTGTCAAGAGGTTTATGTTTGTATTTGACCTTTTTTTTTAAGTGTGTATTTCTGAGGTATTATATGGTCTAATGGTTAAGGCTCTATTACACAACCTCAAAAGTTCTGTACTGGATGTTGTCTGCAACTCTTTTTTCACACATTTTCTATCTATAACTTCTCTGCCACTAACAAAAAGCCAAGAAGGGATGTTAAACAAGCATTGTGTGTTTCTGATATCCACTTCAGGTGCAGGCAAGGGAAAGGGAGGTGCAGCAGACCAGAGATGTGAAAGAGGACTTCAGCTCCAGACTGCAGGACATCGAGGCAAAGCTAAAGACCATTGCTCTAAAATTGGAAGACAAGGGTGCCGACCTGGAGGAGGCCAAAGAAGACACCAAAGTAATCAAACAGACAGATTGACTAATTAGCAAGCAATTAACCCCTGTTAAATCGGCTATTCATTTTGCAGATGTTGAGGTTAATGACTGAATTGAATTCTGGCTTCAACAGTGACCCACTTTTGAGAGGAGTATTCCAGATGGGAGTTTGAGCCCCTTGCCTCCTGTTCTTCTTCTTGTCTCCCCAGCATGTTTCTTCCCTAACTCCTCTGGTCATTTGTAAAAAAAACTTTGGAGTTAAAATTTATTTAAAGGAGCAGTTTGAGCACATCCCACATGCCTCTGGTTTAGTAATTAATCAGTGCTCCTTGCCAGGAAAGCCATAAAACCACAACTTCTCATTTGTACACTTTCAAAGCTGTGGGTCACAATTAAGTAGTTACTGCTTTTAGTACTAGAGTGTTACTCGAAATGTATCCTGACTGTGTTGAAAATAAACTCTAAAGTGGGATGTATGCTTTCCAGATTTGTCAGATTCAGTCTACATTCTAGTTTTACCTCACTCATGAAACTTCCCTTCTTTAATCTCTCTCCTCCTTACGCCTCCTTCTCCTCTGTTTTTTTTCACCCCCTGCTCTCCTCCCCTCTCCAGGCTCTTTCTGAGGAATGTGAATCCTGCGGTTGCTCTCTGGCAGAGCTGGGAGTGGCCGTGCAGGAGTTTGGGGAGCAGAACCCTCTCCTGTGTAAGCAGCTGGGTGATGCTGTGGCCAAACTGACAGAGGTGCAGCACCACACCTCGCAGCAGGTCCAGGACAGAGCCAACAGACTGAAGAAGGTGAGATGGACAGTCAGTTCAGTGTGCCATACAGATGATTTGTTTCATATAATTCTCTTACATATTATTAGATTAAATTTCATTTTTGTATTATTTTTTCTGACTTTGTGGTCTTCTGTTGAGCAGGCAGAAAGACAGGTGGAGGAATATCAGGGCATGAAGGCATTCATTTTGAGCTGGACAAAAAAAGCTGAGGCTCTGGTCACTGGCAATATCATTTGGAGCTCTGCATCCCAGCTGCAGGAGCAAATTCGAGCACACCAGGTGAGCTTTAATGACACTGCCAGCAGGGATTGGGAATAGCTATAAGTTGTCCTAAAGCTGCTGTTGTGTCAGATGACTGGGTTCTATTAAATTTCATGTTTATTCTTCCTCCACAATATTAATCCTAGAGCTGCAGATACCCCACAAAGTTGAAGCTAATTAGATGCACTGAGTTTTTTCAATTCCAGTGAAATGTCATGCTCTACACTGTCGGCCGGCCTCAATTAGTATAACTGCACACCCAAAAAGACTCCTCTCCTTGACTTGTAATTTGCGTTCATTTGGGTGGCAGGCCTTACTGCGCGAGTGTCGAGGTCTCCATGGTGACTTGGAGGCCATGGGGGAGAGGGAGGTGCAGCTGGCGGATGTGTTGCAGACAGAGGGGTGGAGCCAGCGGGTGAAACACCTCAGTAGACGCACAGAAGAGCTGCAGCAAACTGCCAAGACTCGCCTCCAGAGTCTGCAGGATGCAGCTAAGGTACATGACATTTAGAAAAGCATCACAGGGGTTATGCAGCATCTCCCTGCCTCAGTTTTACTGCGATCACATCATCTCCATTGCTGCCAAAAAATGTGGCTATTTCGATTTTATAATTCCACACACTTTGTTGCATAAGAGGATGTGCACATCCCTTCAAATTAAGTCAATTATAATTTAGCCACAACTCAACAGTGCCCCCTTATGGTCATTCACGACAGATTACTCCATCATAATGGAAGGCACTGTTTCATTTAGCGTGTGCAGCAGTAATCTGTTACGCTAATCTGATTGCCATGCAGCTGCTTCCCAGACGACAGTCTGTTGCTGATTGTTGCTAATAACACTGTGCATTGGAAATCTGTTTACAACTCCTCTTGTGAGTTAAATTTTTTTTCTAGGTCTAGATTGCAGAGCACGAGTTTAATTTGCAGCGACTTGTAATTTAGTTTCCTTCCAATGACGCACATTAAAGTCAGTTAGAATTTGCAAATGAATACATTTTAAAGCGACACCATCTTTATCCTTCAAACTGCACTGAGGAACACACAAAAACCTTTGTAGCATCAAATATCCACAAAGCAGCTATGATACTTTTAAAAATCTGTTTTCATGTGGGTTTGATTACTGCTGTGTACAGAAGCTACATTATATCTTATATCTTTGCCCACGTGTGCTTTCCCTTGATTTGTTATGTCTGTATCTCTCCTCAGGACATGTTGTGTCTGGAGGCAGAGGTTAAGAGCCTCCATGCTGCTGTAGACCAGATACAGGTCACACTTGCTTCCCCTGAGCTTAACAAGCTCAGTCTCAGAGAGCAGTTGACACAGAGACAGGTAAACACAGCTAAACACATACTGCTAATTTTTCTTCATGATACTGGCAAACAGCTTGTGTCCAGTCAGTCTGCAAATGTCATTTAAAATAGCGTGCTTTGATATACATCTAGCATTTCTATCTCCCCTCTTATTATCAACCCCTTTGCTTTTCGATAAGCGCCTGCTGGTGGAAATGGAGGGCTTTAAGCAGCAAGTAGCTGCTGTTCAGCAGTGTCAGAGCGCCCTCCGGCTGCCAGAGGAGGTAGTGGCCAGTCTGCCTATCTGCCGCACAGCTCAGACTCTGCAGCAAGAAGCCAGCCAACTGCAACACACCACAATCCAGCAGTGCAACATCCTGCAGGTAAAAGGCTGCCCAAATATTATGAAGGTTGTTGATGAGCTGTTAGATATAAAGTCATAGTGACAGAAACAGTACATTACCAGCCTTTGTGATAAGAATCCTACTATCAAAATTATATATTTTTTCAATTGCATTGTTTTTGTTAGTATTTTATCTCTTAAAAGTAGCACCGAAATTTCATCTGCTGAGAAGAGTTATTGCTTTGAAGAGTGGATGCTCTGAAACCTGCTCTGTAGTGTCTCAACAAGCCTTCTCAGGAATGTCCGTGCTTTCTTTAAGCCCCCATCAGAGGCCAACTGTAGTGAAGCTTAGCCCTGAGGAAGAAGCAAGTGACTTTCAGTCAGTCCATTTGAACCAAATGCATCATGTTCAACAAGAACTGAAACGGTCATCTGCCACATGGGCACATTGTTCTGGCTCAAGGTCATATTTGAGACAGGCCATCTAACACATTCTGATACACAGACCTTCCAATTGGGTCATCTAGTAATCTAAAGGTTGGTGGTTCGATCCCTGGCTGATCCAGTCCAAATATCCTTGGGAAAGATACTAACCCCAAGTTGCTAGATAGATAGAAAGCACATAAGTAGAAAAAGCATAGAAAAAAGTGCATGTTTTAATGGATGAATGAGACAAGTTGTATAAAGCGCTTTGAGTGCACAGGTAGAGTAGAAAAACACTATATAAGAACTAGTCCATTTACCATTCACATCTATCTTTGTAATCGCAATATTCTGAGCACAATCATGGGAATTTAGCTTTCACATACCCTCACTATTTCATTATCAGCAAATGTCATGTGTAAGATTTTATTAAAAAATACAGATTATTCTGTCTAATAAGTGTTTACTGAGAATATACATATGAGCATACTCAGTACAGATTACTGCGTATGGATATGAGAGTCAACATAATAGTTTAGAACTTCACTCCCTGCGAGGAGTGGGAAGAGAAAATATCATTTCCCTCAGGGATCTATATTGTAAATACAGTTTTATTCATCTTATTTTACCTTAACGCCCTGACAGGAGGCCGTGGTGCAATATGAGCAGTATGAACAGGAAGTGAAGAACCTCCAGAGATTAATTGAAGAAGCTCATCGGATCATTCAGGACCGGCCCGTTTCCACTAATAATATACAGGAACTTCAGGCTCAGATACAGCACCATGAGGTATGAGGGTCTCCTTACTTTCTGTTATTTATCTGTTCAGTTTATTAGAAAAGCAGTATGTAGGTGATAAACATGTAATCCCCAAATCAAAGCAGCATTTTATTTATAATGTTGATGATTTGGGGATTACATGCGTATCACCTATAATCCCCAAATCATCAACATTATAAATAAAATGCTGCTTTATGATTGTCTAATCCAAGGTTGTCAAAAATAAGGCCAGAATTGGCCCAGCAAAGATTCCCATCCAGCCCACTGGATAGCTTTGGAAAATGTAAAGCAGAATAGAAATTTTGGACTTTTACAGTTTTTCATATTAATAAAGACTTCCCCCATGGCCATTCATGCTACACCAAAGTAATTCAGTTGTGGATTATTGTTATTTTACACGTTTTCTCTTATGATTTAAGACCAAATACTCATGTTTACATAATTCTTTCATTTACTACAACAGCATTTTATTTATAATGAAGAAAAACTGAGACATACTGTTGAAGTAGCACTTCTTTTTTTATATTAAGCTTGCTCAGGGATTGTGTAGTTAAACTTCTGTACAATAGCAGAAAGGGCAGTTTCACTGGTCCTCCACACAAGATCCTAGAACAACATTTTAGTCTTCTGCCGTAAATCAAATTGAGTGTGACTTTAAAAAAAAAAAAAATGAGTTGATGCCTCAGACATTTAGCCATTTCTATTGAGGTCAGTATTTTTAACATCAAAGAGTAAAGTGAAAGAAACAGAGAACTTGAGTCATTATGTTTCCTGTCCTATGTTTCAATGCAAAGAGGCAAAAAGCAGAAGTTGTGGCACCAGGGAATGTATCACATATCTTAAATTAGCTTTAGGCAAGCCTGACTAAAATGACTCAAACTATAATTCTATAATTTCATTGCGTCACTCAGCATAAGCATAAGCTGCTTCTACAGAGCCCTGAACTTGTTGAGTAAATCCAGTGTGAGAACACAAATGTCAAAGTGGTTGGATCAGAGAGGTCTTCAGTACAAATGCTTGTCTTATTACACCTGTGGGAGAATGGCACACAGGTGTGTAGTCCAGTGAATTCACAGCATGCACATGTGCTTTCTCCTGCACGCTCCACCCAGGCAGTTCCCTCAGCTTAACCAAACAGACAGGCCAGGCAGTCAGTAATGCTCATATAAACACCTACAGTCAATTTAGACCAAACCTAACATGCATGTTTTTGGACTGTGGAAGAGTACCCAGCACAGGATGCAAGTCAGTCTGCGCATTCAAACCCAGAACTTCCTTGCTGTGAGCCATCATGGCACCCTGGTTAAAAATAAATAGTCAATTAATAGCCCTTTCCATCATGCCCCCTAAATCCCAGATTAAAAACATCTGATTTAATCTCCCTTTTAACATGATCAAAGCATGCATTTTCCCAAACAGTAATCCAGAGAAAATGTTGTGTGGTGCCTTTACAAGCCCAACTCACGCACATTCCTCCTTTTATCTGATGGTGCATGTAAATATAATCTGCATAGACAGATGCCAGAGTTAGATGGTTTTCACCTGAGCAGTTCGAGCCTCTGCTGCAGTTTCACTTTGCTGAGTATGTTTGATCTCCCATGCTGAGAAGGAGATTGTGAGGAGGGGGTAGATGCAAAGACCTGCAGAGAAACAGATCGTGTCTCCCTGCAGGCAACTTTTTTTTTTATTACATTTTAATTTTTGCTGCACGGTTCAGGCAGATTTTTATCTTACTCCAATGTTTGACTGCCTGGAACATATTAACCCGGGTGTTTGCAGATATTTTCTCGCCACTGCAATCACTTTTGTCGCAGCAGAGCGGCCTGGCATGCCAACATTTTTATGTCTAAGTTAGATCTCTAAGCTCAGCGGAGAGTTGCAACTCCACTGGCCCCTTTAGTCACGTGACCTGATTATCAGTGCATTGACCATCTGTGGGACAGAGGGTGAAAAGAGGAGTGGAGGAGGAACGACAGAGATGGGCTGGCCTGCTGGCACATTAGCGTAGCTGTAATTTGACACCGTCTCTGTCACTCTTCCTCCAGACGCCCTCCCTCGCTCCTTCAGCTCCCTTTTGTTAGAAGTAATCTGCCCAAGGGATTGGTGGAGAATGCCAGCGGCAGACAAGGGAGGGGGAGGGTGCAGCGCGGTGAGATCACTTCCTGTTTTTCCTTGCCATTTGTGTATGTGTAGCAGAGGGAGTGTCTGAGGGATTTTGAAGTATTTCTGCTAGGGTCTCTGCTTCAACCAAACATCCTGTCTTAGCTTCAGCACTGATCTGAGTCACCCGCCTCTGTGCTGCTCCGATTGGCTCAGAAATACAGCGGAGAGAGAGAGAGTGAGAAAGAAAGAGAGGAAAAAAGGAGAGTGAGGCGGTGCTATTCTCTTTCTACACTTATACCAAAGAGAGGAAGAGAATGCGTCTGCTCCGCTTACTCCTCTCAGACCGGCACCACATTCAAGGCTGAACCAACTCAGCCACCCACTTTCACAGGATCCTATTTAAACAGGAACTATTGATCTTGTGCTGTGGACTCAGCCACACTCTCCTGATCCTGGGAGTGGTGTTTTCTGTTTGCTGGGAATGCTTTGACAGGAGTTAGCCCAGAAGATCCGTGGCTACCAGGAGCAGATCGCATCACTTCACTCCAAGTGCAAGATGCTGACGGTGAAGGCCAAACACGCCACCATGCTGCTGACGGTCAGCGAGGTGGAGGGCTTTTCAGATGGCATGGACGAACTGAGTGATGAGGAACTTCCCAGTGCTGTGACAGACACTACCACAGCTGACACCAAGCAGCTTCCAGCACACCCCTCTGTGGTCATGGTGAGTGGGAAAACCTTTCTTTTTTGGGTATATACAGTCATAGACATATAGACATTACAAGGATGTGTGTGCATGTGTGCATAAGTTGTAGCATCGCTCCCTTTCTGCACATACCACTGACTGCCAAAGTGACATCCAAGGATCCCAGTGGGGCCTTTAAGGTTTCTAGGCACTTCATTTCACAATAGTGCAATTAGGTTAGTTATCCTTGACTTATCCTACATTAATGCATGTCTGACAATAACAGTTAAGAGTAGATTTTTTAGCTCTACAAACCTTTTCTTCTCCACTGTTAAGGTCACGGTAACAGTTATGACTGTGCAATTCATTTACAACATAAAAATGAGCCACACAGAAGTAGCTGGACAGTAGGGCCTCCCTCACGTGCAGCTGTTCAGGTCTACGTAACAGCTGGATAAGTATATAGTACTGTGCAACATGTTTTAAACTAGTGGTGTGAATATTTTTAGTCACCAGTTAAGTTCTAATTCAAAGTTCAAGTTCAAAGGTGGTTGGGGCAGGTGTAATAACCTTGCCTTTTAAAACAGCACCACTTCTGGCTGGTACACTTGCACCGAGGTAGGTTGTTCCAGTTTGGAGATGTTGCCACACCTCCTCTGTGGATTTAGGCTCTCTCTTCATGTAATCCTGGAGTGACTCGGGGATGCCCTGTGAGGGCAGTGCCATCTGTTGCTGACTCCTTCTTCTTGTAGGTGAAAATAGTTCTTTATAAATCCAGCCGTGTGTGGGAAGTTGTTGTCCTGCTACAGCAAAGAGGCAGTACTGTAAAAGGTTCTGAACAGGGTTTTTTCTGATTTATTCTGTGTGTAATTTACCAGGTTCCTCTGGTGTGTCACTTTACTGGTACCTTGTTTGTCACTTCATGTTAGCCTGAGTCTGTCTGTCGCCCTCATCTTAATCTTTTATTTTTCATACCGTTAGTACATAAGTAACCACCCTACTTCCTTTCAGTCTGTTTTTGAATCAGATTTCTG
>VVHJ01045648.1:29323-47106 GCA_015107715.1 Tylochromis polylepis
GTTGTCATTGTTACAGCAGTGGTTTTACCAAGTGAACCTCACAATGTAAAACCACAGAGTTTCCCACACATACTGGTGTGCTGATGCTTTTAGTTGCCTTGCATTGCATCATAAAGCCCGCAAAACAGTCCTCCGAAGGTCCTGAGTCAGTAGACTATGGTCCGCATCGAATGCCAAAAAGCAGCCCAGTAGGGTTTGGCTCACATTTCAGCTCTGCCTCTCTGCTGAAGCATGCAGGCACACTGACAACAGTGCTACTTCTAGGACAGCTGCTGCTGCTGTATTCACCAGTCACTGTCTCTGTTAGCTGTTTCATGCTATAGCCATGCTTTGTTCGAGTCTGAGCCTTGATACTGCTGGGGTTTCTAGCAGAGACCTTATTCTTACTGTCTGTAGGGTGTTTTGCCTACTTTAACTCCTTTTCTGTTGTATATGTGTGTACTAACTCTACAGCATGTGTGGGTTAGTTTGTGATGTGAGCAACCACTGTCTGTGTACTTTGTGTGTGTGTGATTTCTCAGCTTCCTGGTAAGGGCCATTCCTTTATCCTGATGTATCCTGTAAAAAATCCAAGTGGCTCCTTCATTGCCAGTGGAATCTAATGTTTGTCCATTTGCTCACACAGAGCAAAGACTTTTACCTCTTTGATGATCATTAATGGTGTGCTATGGCAGAAGACTTTCAGTGTGGCATATCAGTAGCTTTAATGTGAGCTAATGGCCCTCCTTTCTGTGTTATTTGATTACTCACTGTGTAATTAATCAAGCAGTATGCGTTGCCACTTCAATCTGCCTAACCTGCACTTCCCCATTAATTTTTATGCTTTCTCTTCTTCTTCTTCTCCCTCCTCATCTTTCCCTCTCTGTCTCCTCTCCCCTTTGATCTGGTTGTTTTCTCTTTGGCTCCCCCTCCCTTTTTCTTTGACCCGCTTCTTTTGATGTGTGCGTTTCATTTCTTTGCGGCGTGTATGTGTGGTCAGATGACAGCCGGCCGCTGCCACACACTCCTCTCCCCTGTGACAGAGGAGTCAGGGGAGGAGGGCACCAACAGCGAGGTCTCCTCTCCCCCTGCCTGCCGCTCCCCCTCTCCGGGGGCTAACGCTGACGCTCCTCTTAACCAGGTACTGCAAATCCCACCCTGGAAAACTCCAAACCGACCAGTATTACCTGATGGGCTCAACTTCCCTACTGCCACTTTGTGTTTTGCACCTTTAAACGTTCAGTCATCAGCATCATTGTTAGAAGACACCACTTTAATCTTTAAAGCTTCAAATGTTGCAAAATGCAAAATCTAAAAAATATTGAATATGTGGCCACATTTTGATGTAAGGTAAATACATCCCCTTCTCTTTACCATCACCACCATAACAAACCAACTTACTACCCTACAGTGACCTCCCCACCATCACCACTGTTAACACAGTATGTTTGAGAGAGCCGGAGATTTGCTGTGCTTATTTTACCCGCTTTCCCCCCCCCCCCTTTTTTATTTTAAAAATCAGCCTCCTGTTTGCATATTTACTTTGCTGATGGAAGTTTTGCTTGCCATTCCCGTTTTTGTAAACACAACCGAGGTATCATCAAGTAGTTTTTTGTGCTGTCTGTGACTCGAATGATGCAGAAGTGAAACAGAAACACTTTGTTGTGCTGGGAGAAAAAGCAAAGGTCAATTTTTTTATTTTAGCTCTAAAATGTAAAATGCTGTGGCCTGTTACGTGTCTTTACACTTAAATCTTGAAAGAAAAAAACAAGTTCAAAGACAGCTGGGAAATTAAAAAATGGCCAAAAATAAACTATTATGTGGGAATTTTAACTAACTGTTGCTGTGGGGAAAATGCAGCAGCAGATCTAACTTAATCTGCCTTAGGATTTGGCCCATGCGCACTGTGTGGCAGGATATGATTATGGGGACAGCCTAATTTTAAAATTATAGAGAACTACTATTAATGTTAACTCATGACATACTGACTTCAGTTACATAATAAAATAAAAACAACCGTGATCAGTGTGTCTCATACTGGGTCGAAAGCAGAAGAGTATAAATGTGTTTTAAGATGAGTTTTGAAAATGGACAATGTAGGTGACTGTTTAACGTGTAAAGTCAATTTATGCCATAACCTAGGGACAGCAGTAGAGAATACATGGAACACACAGAAGACGTATTTCAGTCAGCAAATGTAATTATTTGAAATTCATTTTTTACTACGTACTGCGCACATAAATTGTGTGTTTCTGCTAGAAATGTGTTAAGGTTGAACTTATATATACCTATATAAGGTGTGTGTGTATATATATATATATATATATATATATATATATATATATATATATATATATATATATATATATGCTTCTCTCTTGCTGTGAGAGAGAGTAACAAGAGACAGGACGGATTTTATTTCCTTCTCCCAGCAAGAACAGAAAGTAACGTCAGCTGTATCAGAAAAAGAGCACCAACTCAAGGTCAACCATTGTTATTTGCAATGATAAATTGTTTAAACTACAGAAGTTAGTGGATAGATAGTTTAGTAGGTAAAGTGGTATTAAGTTATAACATTTAGCTGTGTCTTTTTAAGCTCATGACAATTGATGCTATGAATGTAAGCCCAAAGGTTTCCCAAAGGACTTTTCTCATCAATAGCGTGCATCACTCTGACACACTAACGAAGCCCACACTCACTTTTTCCTCATTTCACAGGGTCGAGGTACACTAAGCCGAGCACCCCTGCAGGAACTGTACGACCCATCTATGGAAAGCAGTGCTGCTAACTTGGACGACCTGCAGAGATCCTGGGAAACGCTAAAGAATGTGGTATGTCACATCATCAGTTTAATTCAACACATTTCTTTTTTTTAAATTGTTATTTGTGTCACTATGAGACAAATACAATAACAAACTCAGGGATCAGTTTCTCTCCTAACATACTGAGCAAGGTGCGAGTGGTCCCAAATTCCAGCCTGAAGCTTTAGTGACCTCAGACCAACACTGCCATATCTGACAGCTTGACTTTGTCATCATATTTTCAGATCAGTGAGAAACAGAAGAGCTTATATGAGGCTCTGGAGCGGCAGCAGCACTATCAGGAGTCCCTCCAGTCTATTTCCACCAAGATGGAGTCCATCGAGGGGGTGCTGAATGAGGGCTTAGAGCCCAACAAGACCCCAGAGAGCCAGATGGCTGCACACCAGGTGAGAGCTGAGTGGTGGGGGTATTAAGGGAATTGTGCTCATGTGTGTTTTAAAGGGATAAAGGAACATAATGTAGTGCAGATAAAGAGTGTAAAAGTAGTAGTGTAATACATGAAGTGTAATCTGTAAGGCTGATGGGAGACATCCTCACAAAGATGGTATAGATGAGCGAGCTCTTGGGAAACAGAGTACGACTCAGGGGTTTAATATTGCACGGGGCCAGGCAATGGTTGGACAGACTACATGGCACTGTTCTTCGTTGCTATGCCAACATCACGGCTTTAAGAGAAACAGTTTGCTTTTGCAACACTACTGTCAAGAGGTTTCTACACACCCTCTGTCACTGCGGGTTCACCATCTTCTTTTCAGCCTCTCCTTCTCATCCTTAATTAATTCCCATTGGCTCTTTTTTTTTCTTGTATATTCTAATTTCAATCCTCACGCACATCTTATTGCCGTTTGTTCAGGCTCTGATGGATGAGATCCTGATGCTGCAGGACGAGATTGGTGAGCTACAGATGTGCTTCTCTGAGGAGCTGGCAGAGAGTGATGGGGATGCTGGGGAACAGCTGGCCCTGCAGTCTACTCTTACTGTACTGGGAGAAAGGATGGCCACCATTCGAATGAAGGCTTCGGGGAAACGGCAGCTGCTGGAGGTGATTTATCAAATCCCCATACTTTTTCTAGTTTATCATGTGCTTGTATATGTTATGTCTGCTCCTTATCTTTATACTTCTGGTGAGCTCACCTGAGAATTTAAGATATGTGTCTCATTGACCTCTACAGGAGAAACTAAGTGAACAACTGGAGGAGCAACGACAGGAGCAGGCGCTGCAGCGATACCACAGCGAGGCCGAGGAGCTCGACAACTGGCTGCTCAGCACTCGTGCCACTCTCAGCTCTGCCCTTCAGCCCCAAAATGAAGACATGGACATGGAGGAGCAGCTCATCGACTGTCAGGTGAGAAGGCCAAATCTGCTCTAAACAAGCAAAACTGGGGGTGACAGCTTGTTTGCTGCTGTGTTATTATCAAAGGCTGAAGTATCTTGCTGCTTCACTGTTCTAGAAATGGTACTTTTCCTTGGACTCTCTAATCTCCATGCTTACATTCACTTTTATTTCTATAGAAAAAAAATTATTACTGCATTGTTTATTGTGTGTTTGGTGTCTTTTTTTGGCAAATTGATTAAATGGTGCTAACAAACCATAACTGCACTTGAGCTTAATTAATGATTTTTTTTTTTACAATATTATCATATGTTTATTGTTAACATTATATCAGCATTTGATTTTTACGGTGCCACTGTGCTTGAAAGTACGAATATATCACTTATATATGAACCTTTACTAATACTGGGCACTGAGACTTTTTATTTAGAGTTTAAAAATAATTGTTTTTAACTTTATATAACTTCTGTCTACATGTTGTTGTACTATATCAAATATCTCAAACATTTCATCCAATATTTCCTCCATCCTGTAGCCCTGGAGATCTTCTAGCTTTGCAGTCTTTTAGTCTAAATTTATAATTAATGGTTCTTTCTAATTTGTCACCATTAGATACTTACTTGATTTGCCCCCTGGGAATTTTCTGTATGTCAGGCTCATGATTTAATTTTTGTGGGGAGGGGAGTTATTATGTTAAAAATACTGTCACTTCTAACTCCCTGCTGTGTCAAACTCTTATGTTTCCTTGTGGGGATTTACGGCAGAGCCTAGATGCTAAAATATTCATGTCGCACATTTATATTACATGTGAGCTGTGAGATGTTTACATATATTTGTCCTGTGATGCTCCATAATAGGCTTCTTATAAGTTATAATACTAGTTCTGTTCCCCAGGCAGGAAGTCAGTGCTTTAAAGTGTGTCTGTGGCAGCTGGGAGACAGTAAGCTGATTAAACTGTAGTTCTGCTTTATGTAAGCTTCATGTCCAGGGGGTAAAAACTACATGAAACTATATATATGTGTGTGTGTGTGTGTGTGTGTGTGTGTGTGTGTGTGTGTGTGTGTGTGTGTGTGTGTGTGTGTATATATATATATGTATATGTGAAGAGAAGACTAAAGTGGAGGAACTCACAAAACATAAAGGCCTGAGATTAAATAATGATAAAAAACTGTGTGTTATAATTTCGCTTTTCTGGTAATCGCCTTTTAAATGTGGTACGATATGCAGAGACCTTAGTTAGGAAATTATTTTGTTGGACTTACTTAACCCAGTCTGTTTATTTAAATGCCTGTGCACCACAATGTAAGCAGCTTAAAAACTACTCACATATAATATGTCTTCAGTCTGTGCTTAATCAAATGCTTTCCTAACTTTAAACTTTGAGCTTTAATTGCATCATCATAGCAGTCTCTATTATGTTGTTTACTTGGTCTGTTCATCAAAAGAAAACATTAAAAAAAACTTTTAAACTGGTGTTTGAGAATTTTAATTAAAATGCACTATGGAGGGTTTTGCAGAAAGTGGAGATAAAACGGTTTCTTTGTCTGCCCCCTGAATGACAGAGTGACACTACAAATTGAAGGATGAGAGGCGCTCTGTGTTGTGTAAAATTCTCTGCACATGATCACCTCCCATCTCTACCGAGGGCCCATCTATCCCTGTGTGAAAGAAGAGAGTACAAGCTTAGAGAATAAAAACTGCCTCCTCTCTTCACTTCAATACAATTGTTGGCCTTTTTAAGCTTACTCTGGACTTTTAGTCTAAAAGGGAAGATTCTTTAAAACTGTTTCTATTAAGAAATTAAGTTGGGAGCTGAGGAGAACAGATTAAACCTGAGAAAACCTGAGAAATGCTGATGCTTGATCAACTGTAACCCTGTTTTGTTTTGTTTTTTTGTTTGTTGGTTTGTTTTTTTCTAGAATATGCTGTATGAGATCGAGCAGAAGGTGTCGTACCTATCAGAGCTATCCGTCCATAGTGAGAGCTTGTTGTTGGAGGGCCGGGCTGAAACCAAAGGCGAGGCGGAGCAGCTCACCCTAAAACTGCGCTCCCTCAAAGACAGCCTGCTGGAGCTGCAGCAAATGCTGCAGGACAAACAGGTTGACATACAGGTGAGATCAGCAGTCATACGTTATTTCTTTACTGTCTCCAAATTCATGCCTGCATTAACCCTCCGCACCCCAGTGTGTTTTCACTTCCCAGCTTTCCTTCCTCCATGCTTCTATGTCTTTTCTTTTGCTCTGCTGCATTATGTTGAATTGGCCTGCAACGTCAATGCTGGCATTGTGCAAAAAGTACTAAAGGCTAATTCATGCTCTTTCATAAAAGTCCACTGTTTTCCACTGTGAAACAGCAACAGCTGTGTGTCTCACAATGGCGCTCAGACAAAAGGATGCTGACTCATCAGATGTAAACACTAAATGCATTAGATCAGGTGCGTTTCTGAGGACACAGCATGAAAGTTTTGCTTTGCATTTTCGCTCCTGGTCTCCTTTAACATACCCTTTTGGTTGTTCACATTAATCCTAAGATATTTAATCACTGCATAAAAAATCAGAAGGCTACTGAAGCTTTCTAGGTACATGCTTGCAGCAATCTCAGATTAATAAATATTAGTTCATCTTTAGCATGCACAAAATAATTTTATGATAAATATAGATATATGTTAGTACATTAGGCATATTTATTGCTGCTTACTAAAAACTGGCAGCTGTTAAATGCTCTTATTCCAAAATTACGTCTTATACCTAATGTCTGTCTTTTTCCCAGGGTTCACTGCAGGAGCAGGAGGACAGTGAGCCAGATTCGTCTCTGTCTCAGAGTCCTAATGTCCAGGACTGGCTGTCTCAGGCCCGGTCAACACGCACGCAGCAGCAACACGACAACCTGCGTCGACAGAAGGTAAGAGGAGGCTCTTTTATACAGACCTGAACTGACTGTCTCATATGCCATTTGTAATTATTACTTGCCTTTAATTACAATCCACTGCAAAAAGAAAGTGCATATTTCGTATAGATAAATCGAACACAAGTGTAATATTTTCTAGGAGCTTCAGGAGCACGTCGCTGAGCAGAGGAAGCTGCTCAAGTCTGTAGCCAGTGTTGGAGAGGAGTTACTCAGCCAACAAACCACACCCAATGGGGACAGGTATTTTGTCAAAGCTCTTGAGAAATAATTTACGTCCTTAAAACATTTAAAAATTGTGAGTATTTTGTTTTTTCTGGTCAGGATTTTGACCACGACATAGCTTTTGTGTTGCCTTGCTCTCTAATGACATCCTCTCCTTCCTGCAGTGAGGTGTCCGTGCCTGGTGGAGTGTTGCTGGAGAATGAGACCTTATCTCCTCTAGAGCAGCTGAGACAGAGATGGGAAAACCTAAATAATGATCAGAACACAAAGCTGCAGCTCTCCTTGAACTCCCTGGAGCAAGACCAGCTTAGCCCGGTACACATGCCAGAAACTGTGTATTTTTTATTTTATGCATTAAATGGTTTTAAAAATCTTTAAATAAATGTGTTTATTAGAAGCTAGAAGATTAGTATTTAAAGATGAAGTGCATTTTGTTCGTACTGTTTCTTCTGCTGATGAAATTTCACACTTTTGTTGTTATGCATGCTGCCAGTCTGACCTTGAACTTTCTCATATTTCGTTCTTTGTGTGCAGGTCCTCCACCGTTCCCGTCTGCCCAGTCCCAGCGTGGTGTTCAGAGGTGAGGCTACCAGCCAGGACTCTTGCTCTCCTAGAGCTTCGTTTGAGGCCTGCAGCCAGACTCTAGAAAGAATCACAGAGGAGGTGAAGCAAACATTTTCTCATGTTAATCTCTCTTTTGTGTTTCTCAACATGTATGTTTTTAATCAGTAATACAAAACTATTCTTAGTCATGCCTTTCAAAATATCGAGTACATAATCTTTTTGCCCCTCACAGGCAGCGGGCAGTGACAGTAAGCTTGCAGCATCTTTAGGGGGGGCAACAATCCAGCAGGACCTGTATGCTGCAGTATCAGCTGCCTCCTCCTGGTTAGATGCTGCTGAGAATCAGCTGCTTGCTGGTCCTGTGCTGCTCTCTGAGGACACAGAGACACAGCTCACACATTTGGAGGTAGGAGGAGACAAACAGCAATAAAGATTTTAAATAATCTGACATATAAATCTCAGCAGGAGGAAAAGTACTAGCTGTTCTTGAGCAATAACAAAAAGCTTTGTCTTACTTGACTTAAAGGTTTTAACATAAAATAATACTAACTGACTTTGGCTTTCCTGTTTAGGGTTTGAATAAACAGCTGAAGGAGATAACCAAGGAGGTGAAAAATTGCAGAGATCTGCTGGGTGGTGGATTGGACAGACTGTGTGGAGGTGAAGAGCGAGCTCTGATGGAAGACACACTAGAGGGCCTGCAGGAGAGGATGGGCCTGCTGGACTCTGCCTTGGAACAGCACTGTGACGCCATGAGGGACAGGCTGCAGGAACATTCAGCTTTCCAGGTGTTAAAGCTGAATAGTTTTACTGGAAAGTTGGGTTGTGAAGCATCTTATTAATGTTACAGCATCATTGTGCTTATTCCCCGACTTTGTTTGTGTTATTTTTGCCAGAATGAACTGCGGTTGCTGTTCACAGCCCTGACTGAAAGCAAACACCAGTTGCTACATAAGATGGCCGGAACTGCAGACAGACCTGCGTCCAAACAGATAGAGGTATGTATGCGTACCAGCAGCAAATACACAAGAATTAGATGTATATTTAAGATGCTAAAGAGACTTCTACAAACAGATTTTATAGTAAATATGTCGCATCTTCTACAGACATTGTCAGAAGTGGAAGACAGCCTGAAGGAATTTGAGCAGAAAGTTACTGAGCTGAAGACGAGAGCAGAGGGACTCCAATCAGACCAATCATCCAATCAGGAGCTACTCAAACTACAAGTAATACTTTCATTCTGTTACACTGTGATCATAATGCTCCAGCACTGTAACCGGGACTGTTTCATGTATTAATTTGTCTTTTTAGGATGCATACGAGGAGTTAGTGCTCATGGTGGGCTCCAGACGGAGTAGTCTGAACCACGGTTTGTCTCTGAAGGCTCAGTATGAAGCTGCGCTGCACGACCTTAATGACCTGGTGGACACTGCTCAGGACAAGATGGCTGCTGACCAAAAGATGACAGTGGCTTCTGTCATAGAGGTTCAGATGTTACTAGACAAACACAAAGTAAGGAGGGGGCTTTGTTTTTGTAACTTTTGAATTGGTTTTAGTTGTCTTTTCTTCTCTACCACTGGATTTAAAATGTTGGTTTTTTTTTCTTTTTAATACAGGAGTTTTTCCAGGGTTTGGAATGCCATATGATCCTCACCCAGACATTTTTCAGTAAAGTCTCTGGTTTGGTGTCTCAGAGGGAAAGCCAAGCCCTGGAGGAGACCATGGCTTTAGCCCACAGTGTGCTCAAACAGGCCCACAGAAGAGGAGTGGAGCTGGAGGGGATTCTGGAGGTAGGAATAATAATGAGCTACTGGTAAAAAGTAGCTGCAGTCTTATTCAGTTTAATCCCAAAGAGCAGTGGTTTGTGGTTTAAAAAAATGAAAATAAATAGCATACACTTTCCTTTCGCTCTTACAGTCATGGAGTAGGCTCGTGGAGGACTATCAGGCTCTGTGCAGACAGCTGGAGGCGGTGGAGTGTAGCATCCCCACTGTGGGTCTAGTAGAGGAGACAGAAGAGAGGCTAACTGAAAGGATCAGCCTCTACCAGGTGAATGTCTTTGCACACTTTACAGAAAGCTGTAGTCAGATATGCTTTTTTTTAAAAATTAACTGACTATTTATCTGTTCCTCTTTTTTTTTACAGCGACTGAAGGCCAGCCTGACTGAGCACCAGCCCCAGCTCTATCAGGTACTAGAGGAGGGCAAGAAGCTTTTTCTGTCTGTTGGTTGCTCAGACTTGGAAAACCAGCTGACACAGCTGGGAGAGCATTGGCTCTCCTCCACCACTAAGGTCAACAAGGAGCTGCACCGCCTTGATTCGACACTCAAACACTGGACTAGGTAGGGGTCTGTGGTTACAATCCTCTGTCTTGGTCTGTCAGCAACCCTATTTGTGACACTTAGAACCTGAATAATGTTGAAAGTATCCTCTAAGTTTGTGTGTTTGTAAATCTCAGGTACCAGAGTGAGTCAGCAGAGCTGAGCCACTGGCTGCAGTCGGCTCTGGACAGACTGGAGTTCTGGACGACCCAGTCGGTGACCGTTCCTCAGGAGCTGGAGACTGTCAGAGATCACCTCTGTGCCTTCCTGGTTAGTTATGTTTTTATGTGTGGAGGCCCTGAGCAGCTCCTTCACCATAGACTGTTACAGCCACTGTGTAGGATGGAGCGCTATCACAGGTCCTCCATCCTGACAGCAGCCAGACTGTTTAATACCAACACCCTGTTTAAAAATACATGTGTATACATTATTACTCCCACTGTAATTTATGTACATATAAAAAAAAAATCTGTGCATTTTACTCTAAATAGTACATAGTATAGTATTTGGGGTTTTTTGTACACTGTTTTTCTTATCTTTATTTTTCTAATGTATCTCTATGTTACTTTTTCTTCCCCTTCGTTGTGCTGCTGTAACAAGTGAAATTAATAAAACTTATGTCTACATCAGCAGCAAAAACCTGTCACACACCTATTAAAGACGTAAAATTAATGAATGTAAGTGTAAAATCCAAGTCCTGTTTTTCTCTTTCTCGTAGGAGTTTTCCAAAGAGGTGGACGCCAAGTCGTCTTTGCGTTCATCTGTGCTGAGCACAGGTAACCAGCTTTTGAGACTGAAAAGAGTGGACACAGCTGGCCTGAGGACAGCGCTGGGCCAAGTCGACACTCAGTGGGCTGAGCTGCTAACTCGTATCCCTGTAGTACAAGAGAAGCTCCACCAGGTTTGAGAACAGCAGCTGTTACAAAGTCAATATTTGTCATAACTATTTGGACTTCTGTAACCTCTATTCCTCTTCTTCCTTCCCTCAGCTGCAGATGGAGAAGCTAGCATCACGACATGCCATCACAGAGCTGATGAGCTGGATCTCGCTCATGGAGAACATCATAGAGGAAGATCAGGACAAGATCATGGCAGCTGTGGGCTCAGTGGTGGTACAGGACTACTTGCAGAAGTATAAGGTACAAAGGTTTTCATGCCACCAGTCCTTGGATTGATATTTTTGCTCCCTCATCTGTCTCAACGATGCGTCTTCTTTATTTCACAGGGCTTTCGTATAGATCTGACATGTAAGCAGCTGACTGTGGACTTTGTAAACCAGTCGGTGCTGCAGATCAGCAGTCAGGATGTCGAGGGAAAGCGCAGTGACAAAACAGACTTTGCTGAGAAGCTAGGAGCTATGAACAGAAGATGGCAGATACTGCAGGGGCTCATTGCTGAAAAGGTAGGCTTCAAAGTGTACTTAAAAGCTGGTCTTCACCATTTTTGAGTCACTTAGCCATTCTAAAATGTTCTGTATTTTAGATTCAACTTTTGGAAGGACTTGTAGAAGGTTGGTTGGAGCATGAAAATGGAGTTCAGGCCCTGAAAACCTGGCTCACAGTACAGGAGGAGAAATTGAAGAAGAGACAGAGGATAGAGGATGTAGCATCAGTGCAGAGTGCACTTAAAGACTGTCAGGTAGGGCCACACTCACACAAAAATCTGTTTGTTTATTTTGTTTTAAATAATGAGCTTAAAATAAATAAAGTTGTTTTCACAGGAGTTGGAAGAATTAGTGAAGGAAAAAGAGAAGGATCTAGAGAAAGCAGAGGAACGAGGAAATGCTCTCATCCAGGATAAGAAAGGCGCAGCTTGCTCTGTTGTAAAGGAAACCCTCAGAGGACTGAACCAGTCCTGGGCTCATTTGGACCACATGGTGAGCTTCTCACATCTCTGATGTCACTTTTAGGTGTTTTTTTTCAATTTTCTCACACTTACGTATTTTCCCTCCCACTTTTCCTATCAGATAAGTCAGATAAAAGTGAGCCTCCGGTCGGTGCTGGAGCAGTGGACGTTGTACCGGCGAGCTTCAGAGGAGATAAATGGCTACCTGATGGAGGGGCGTTATTCTGTGTCCAGGCTGCGTCTCCTTAATGGGTCTCTAGAGGCCGTGCAGCAGCAGGTGGAGAGTCTAGAGGTGAGAAGTGCAGAAAATGCACTGCACGCTATTGTTTGTGGCTAGTTTTTATTCATTGTGGGTACCTGTGCCATTTAGAGCCTTCAGGAGGAGATGGATAAACAGGAAAGTAGTTTGAGGAAGTTTGGCTCTGTAACTCACCAGCTGCTAACGGAGTGTCACCCGTCAGTGGCAGAAACGCTCAACAAAGCTCTCCGGGACGTCAACATCAGGTAATCATAACAAACAACCCATCTCTGAGTGACTTCAGTCTTAAATATCAACTGTACCCTGAGTTGATTTCAGTATGTAACCCTTTTTTAAAAATTTTCTCCCTCAGGTGGAATCTTCTGCTAGAGCAGATCTCAGAGCAGCTAAGGAGCAGTAAGGCCTTGCTCGGATTGTGGCAGCGCTATAGGTCACTGTACAGCCAGTGCATGACTGCAGTCCAGAAACAGGAAGAACGTGCTGATCGACTTCTGAGGAGTGCCACTGACAGGGAGATAACAGAGGAGGAAAGCAGTGCCTGGATTAAGGACTGCAATGTAAGCAGAGATGAGACACTGGAGCACAACAGGCTGACATGTTAAACATTCTCTTCCGTAGTTATCATCCAGTGCCTGAACTTAGCATTAGGTTATTACTGCATCCACATTTTGTGTGGCTTAGAATATATCAGAGGATTCCTCCTGCTATCCCTCTATCTTCTTTCTAAGGAATTTGGGAATAAGCTCCTAAACTGCATGTCGGCTTGTCGGCACTGTGACGGCTCACAAAGTTTCTATCCCGACTGCAGAATACCACCCTGTCCTTTTGTCTGCTTGAATGTAGATTCATGACACAGTCTAACAAAAGCCTTTTCAAAGGAGACTGCAAAGGGAAAGACAGGCCCCTGATTTACACTACAGGGGTCCCCCCGGTGTCACGCTGGGTTTGTAGGATCATACTGGGGTATTTCTAGAGACACACAGTCTTAATACTGTAAGCAGACTGTTTTTATTTTTACTGCGGATCACCGATGCAAACCACTGCCAGACAAAGTTAAGAATTCAGAGCTGCTTATGCTTTGTTTAAGAGTTTCTTCACTTTTGTTGCTCACTCAAACTTGTTGTAGTCAATTGCAAATTATACTTAAAATTTTTTAGTTTGCAAGAAAATTGTAACCCTTCCAAATCCCAAATAAAAACCCAACACATTTGGGAAAATACCGGTTTTACTTATAAATTCTTGAATGCCTGATGTGTCTGCACAGGCATTTAGTGATTCCTAACCTCTTTCTCTCTCTTGTTGAAAATATTATTGCAGGATTGCCTTTGTGACCAACACTCGGTGCAGCAGTCCCTCCAGCAGCTGCAAGCACTGGGAGAACAACTGAGGAGCCAAGTCGACTCCTCCTCTGCGGCATCCCTCCAGTCTGACCATTTGTCGCTCACGCATCGCCTAGCAGCGCTAGAGCACGCCCTGCACAGGCAACAGGATGTATTGCAGGTAGGGTAGTGGGAACTAGAAGGAAAAGACGCCTTAAAGAACGGTATGTGATTGGTAATCCATCACGTTTGTATTTACACGGTATCACCTGTCTGTCTCTAGTCTGGATCTGTGACCTGTGGGGTTTTCAGAGAGCAGCTAGACAAACTGATCTGCATGGCTGAGGAGGCTGAGGAAGTGCTGAAGGAGTCGGACCCAGTGGGTTCACCCGACCTTAATGTGGTCCAGACACGTATAGAAAAACTCAAGGTATGAAAAATGGTCCACATTAGAAGACTTGTTTTTTTAATGTGTTATTTAACATTATATTTTTATATGTCACATGTCCTCTAACTGGAATTACATAATATTTCCAGGGTCACCTGTTGAAGCTGAGCAGTCTATCTCCAGACTTGGAACGTGTTAACGAGATGGTGTACAGAATACCAGTCAGTGACAGAGACATTAAACGGCTTCAAAGTCTCAACAGAGCCTGGGCCACTCACTCTGCTCACCTCACCGAGAGGTTCAGGTACCCAAAAATCCCCCTTTGGGACTCCAATGTAAACCTCTGCCAAATCAAACACGTAGAACTGCCTGCTGTGGGGGATCCTTTTTTTATACAGTACAACTTCAGTGGGAAACCCTTAACATGGCTGAGCTCATCAGTGTCTTAGTGAAAGCATTGCATTTGTCTTTTTAGGTTCATGCTTCTTTGATATGAGCTCTGATACATACATAATATTTGCCACTGGGCATAAAATACAAGGGGTCAGGATTTCATTCTTACAGCATGGCAGATGGATCCAAGTGTGCTAGAATTTTTTTCTCATGTTATTGCATTCAGGGCATTCTGAGATATGTGACACATGTGACATGTGCATGCTGTTGAAAGTGATGCATAAATGTTTGTAGATTCAACCTGATGAGATTGCGCTCACAAGTGACCAGAGTGAGCATTTAGACATGACGCCAGCAAGTTCAAACAAAGTCATATTATTGAAAGGAGTTTGTTTGAAGGGGACTTAACAAACATGGGCGAAGTCTTTTTATTCAGACTGTTGACCTTGAGATGTTTATACTGTCTGACTTCACTGTTAGTCATTTATTAAGTGTTTATTTAAGTCTTTAAATGGTGGTTCATAATTGTAATCAGACAACAAGGCTTGCAGATGTAAATGTCACTTAGTCATTATTGAATAAGTGGCTGAGCTGTAAAACATCTGAATTCCATAATAATTTTCATTTGTGGAACAAAAGGTCACAAAAGTCAGAAAATTTTAATAAAGAAGCTGATAAAAAGGAAAAGATGCTACACTGACACTGATAGAGATGTGCCCTTCACTTATGTGAGATTACAACCTGCCAGATCACAAAACATCAATAGATATGCTCTATAAAAGTTTGATGAATTTAATAGTAGAAATATGTGAAGTTGTGACTACACAGCGCTATAGTGATCTTCTGGTGATGTAAATGTCTCTAATGAGGGCTCTATTCGTCTCCAGTAAACTGCAGTCGGTGTTGCTCCAGCAGCAGAGTTTCCTTGACAAGTGTGAGGCCTGGATGGATTTCCTGACTCAGACTGAGAAGAAGCTAGGTGCTGAGATCTCAGGCAACTACCAGAGTCTACTGGAGCAACAGAGAGACCATGAGGTCAGTGTGCGTCTGTATATATCAGCTCATCTGTGTGACATTAAAGCATGCTGTTTAGCATTTTCTTTGATTGCGTGCAGCGTTTTATTGATTCATATGTGTGCATGTGCAGTTGTTCCAGGCAGAAATGTTCAGTAGACAACAGATTCTTTACTCCATTATAAGTGACGGGCATCGTTTGTTGGACCAAGGACAAGTTGATAAGAGGTAAACACACACAGACAAATGCTAAATCGTTTAGGGAGTCTCCCGAAAATTAAGGCTAGTGAGATGCTAACACGCTTTTCTTTCTCTTGCCACGCTAACAGTTATGACTTCAGTGTGAAATTGGCTTTGCTGAGCAATCAGTGGCAAGGTGTGGTGAGGCGGGCGCAGCAGCGTCGAGGTATCATCGATAGTCTGGTTCGGCAGTGGCAGAACTACCGTGAGATGGCAGAGAAGCTGCTCCGATGGCTACAGGAAGTGACCCGTGATCCAGATGTGCATCAGCCAGGAGAACCAGTGGCTCTGCAGCAGGCCAGAAACCTGCTAGATCAGATACAGGTAACCTACAGCAAGACTTTTACAGCCTTATTACTAAAATCTCCTTTTTTCCTTTTTATACTAACTTTGTACTGACATTTTTAAATTTTCTTTTAAAATCTGTAAAAATAAAAAAATACAAACTGTAAAACAAACTTTATAGCCACCTTGAGCCTTTCACTGTACAGGTTTTCAAACTCCAAAGCTTAATTGAGCACTAAATTAACCTAAAAACATCAAAATCCTGATTTGATAACAAAACTCTATCCTTAACCTGTACACTCTCTGCCTCATGTCTGCTCCTTCAGCTGAGGGAGCGAGTGCTTCAGCGGCAGCAAGGAGGCTACATCCTCACCGTGGAGGCCGGCAGGAGTCTGCTGCTGTCAGCGGACGCCAAGGCCGAGTCCACCCTGCAGACTGAGCTGATGGAGATTCAGGAGAGGTGGAGGCATGCCCACCATCGCCTAGACCAGCAGAGGAGGCAGCTGCAGGGCTTGCTGAAGGTCAGACACCAGCTTCAAGAATAACTAATCTTCATAAAATATACTTTTTTCCTGCTCTCGTGATTGCGAGCACCATCTTGTTCATGTTTTCCTGAGTGTTATTGTTACAGTGATTTTATAGCAGTATGTTTTGAGAATGTAGAGTCTTTCTTGTATGTATGCTAAGCCACGTCTCCCACATGCTGCAGTGTAAAAAGGTGCCGTGAAAGGTGCTGAAGGGCATTGGCCCATCTGAGCCTTTAGTGAGCATGCCCAGTTGTACATCTAGGACAGTGGAGCCAGGTTATCACATTAATTATGCAGCGTTGCACCTTAAGGCCTGAAAAGAAGCGAAGTGCAGAGATGGCGCACTCTTCTGTCCTTATATAAATAGCTGAGCCTCTCTGCTCACACACTCAGGCTCAAGCACTACAAAATGGCACCAAGATTTTTTTTTAAAAGTGCCAGCCCAGGGCAAACGCAGACACACACACATACAGGCATGCACACAGACTGCAGACATTGCAGTTTAGAGGCTGTGATAGTGCCCTGCTTGAAACAGGACTGAGTGACACAGTTTAAAAGACACATACTCTTGGCTCTTTCATTGAAGGTCTTCTTCATACACTCTTTCCCCAGTGATCTGTGTTGTCTTCCCTGGTTTGCTCTTAATCAGCTGCTGTAGCTATTCTAGTCTTGCTCTGGCTCTTCTCTTACCATGACTATTGCTTCAGGTATGCTGCCTTTCTCCACTGCTTACCAAATACTGTAATATTTTATCCTAAACTGGACTGCTGTTCAGTCCCTAAAAATAGCTGTAATCCACGTCCTCTGGAGCAGAACGTCCCTGTTTTTTGTTAGGGAGCTGTTTGTGCTGTATCACTCTCTCAAGGTGCTACTTGAGCGCTTCAGAGCTAAGTGGGACATTTGTGGCATGATAAGTGATGTGGTCTGACTTCAGCCTTGTGATGTGTGTCCTTGTTAGTCTTTAATTGTGTATTCTGCATTTTACTGCTTGTGATGCCATTGCTATGGCTGCAAGAAGAACACACAGCAACTTCCCTGTAAATGGGAAGGTCTGCAGTCGGTGTGTGTGTGTGTGTGTTTTCTGCTCTAATTCTTACTGTGTGCTTGCATAGAACTGGGAGCGATGTGAGAAGGGCATAGATGTGTCTTTGGAGAAGCTGAGGGCCTTCAAGAGAAAGCTGTCTGTGCCTCTGCCTGACCACCATGAGGAGCTACACTCAGAGCAAATCAGATGCAAGGTGAGGAGAATATGATACACTCTCTCTCGCTCTCTCTCGCTCTCTCTCTCTCTCTCTCTCACACACACACACACACACACACACACACACACACACACACACACACACACACACACACTCTTTTA
>VVHJ01045650.1:0-14320 GCA_015107715.1 Tylochromis polylepis
CTCCATGTGCTCGCCAGAGGGAGCCTGACTGCCATTAGGTACGCAGATGAGATCCTCAGACCCCTTGTGAGACCATATGCTGGTGCGGTTGGCCCTGGGTTCCTTCTAATGCAAGACAATGCTAGACCTCCTGTGGCTGGAGTGTGTCAGCAGTTCCTGCAAGATGAAGGCATTGATGCTATGGACTGGCCCGCCCGTTCCCCAGACCTGAATCCAATTGAGCACATCTGGGACATCATGTCTCGCTCCATCCACCAACACAACAGACTGTCCAGGAGTTGGTGGATGCTTTAGTCCAGGTCTGGGAGGAGATCCATCAGGAGACCATCCGCCACCTCATCAGGAGCATGCCCAGGTGTTGTAGGGAGGTCATACAGGCACGTGGAGGCCACACACACACACACACACACACACACACACACACACTTAATAAGAATATTTCATTCATTCAGATCTGGGATGTCTTATTTTTGTGTTCCCTTTATTTTTTTGAGCAGTGTATATGCTAACATATACTGTGATTTATCATGTTTTCTTCAACTGCAAATGATACCCTGAAAGTTAGTGACAAACTATCTGTTTTATCTAATAAGATTAACTGATCTCACATCAGTTATGTATTTTGCTGCAAAATTATTGTCAAGCACACCAACACTGTCACTATAAAGTGTTGCCATAAGAGAGTCAGTCTGCTATCAGTCTGAGATTGAATGGGTCAAAGTTGGCAATTATATCCAACGTGTTTCTGATAATACAGCAATTAACTGTGAGAAATCATCTAAGATCACACATTGGTTTACATTTGAAATGAAAAAAAAGGGTTAAAAATACTATCACTTTTTCCTTTTCCATCCAGGGAAACTTTGTAAAATACAAATAAAAACAGAATGCAGCGATTTGCAAATTGCACAACCCCATATTTTATTTACAATAGGACAACGAAAAACATCAAATGTTTAAACAGAAAATCAAATATTTTATGAAAAATATTGGCTTATTTTGAATTTGAAGGCAGCAGCACATTTAAAAACAAAGTTGGGACAGGGCTGTGTTTACTATTGTGCGGCATCCACTTTTTTTCTTTTTTTTTTAACAAGTCTGTAAACATCTGGGAAAGGTGAGAGGAAAGTTGTCCCATATGTCTCATATAGGATTCCAGCTGTTCAACAGTCCTGGATCTTTGCCGTGCTTTTTGTTTCACGGTGCCCCAAATAGTTTAAGATAGATCTGGATTGCAGGCAATAGCTGCAGCTTGTGGTTTAGCATTGTCTTGCTGAAATATGCAAGGCCTTCCTTGAAAAAGACATCATCTGGATGAGAGCATTTATTGCTCTAAAGCAGGGGTCTCAAACTCAGTTTAGCTGGGGGCCGCTGGAGGCAGAGTCTGGGCGAGGCTGGGCCACATTAGGTTTTCCAAAAGAAAAGCATTGCTAACAAATTCCAATCTTCTCAAATCTCTTTATTTTTATTTTTTAACACAAAATAAGATGAAAAAAATAAATAAACAAATTAAGAATTAATAAGAAAATAATTAATCATCTTATTATAAATAAGATAATAATAATAGTCAGCGACCTTATGTGGTTTCTTCAGTCTTCTACATCTGCTGTATTCAGTTTCAAATGTCTGTATTAACAGTTCTTTAACCTTCTTCTGAACATAAATGGAACATTGAAGAACATGAACTGTTCTTCTGAACATGGCTTCTTTTGCCTACGCCTTGCTGCTAGAGACCTGGCAGCGCTTCCTCTCGCATAGCCGAGCCACATTTGGCCTGAGGGAGGAAGCAGTTGAGACCCTCAGTATGACTTGAAGATGACCATCAGTAAGTCTGGACCTGTACTTGGACTTCAAGGTGGAGAAGAGCTTTTCGCACAGGTATGTGCTCCCAAAAAGGCACATGGTCTGCTTGAACATTCGGGAAAGCCCAGGGAAGCTAGGGGTCAGTTCCCTCAAAAATTGCCCAAGCTTGTCTGCTTTTCCACTCACCTCCCTGAACTTCGCTTTGAGTTCAGAGTTGCACTGCAGCTCAGTGAGCTCCATTTGAAGCACAGAAGGGGCATCTTGCACATCAAATGACAAGGGGTCCGCAAAAATTTGAAATGTGGCTCTGTGCGTCTTGAAGTCTGCAAATCTGTGATCAAATTTCTCCTGTAGCCTCAAGATGACATTAAAATACTTCTCACCACTGAATGGTGTGCCTGCATCCATGAGTGCCTTGCATGCTGGGAAATGGCAAAGGTTTGTCTGAGAGAGCATAACACAAGTTTTGTGGAGAATGCTCTCACGTTGTCATAGGCAACACTGACAAGTTGCCCCTGGCCTTGTAACTTCTTGTTCAGCACATTAAGCTCATGTGTGATATCAACAAGAAAAGCTAAGTCCATGAGCCATTTGGGATCACTTGGCACAGGAACAGCAACTCCATCCTTCTCCATGACGGCTTTCACTTCTGCTCTCAACTCAAAAAATCTCTTCAATACGTTTCCCCTGCTGAGCCAACGTGCCTCGGTGAAGTAGAGCACATCCCCATATTCTGACTCCATTTCCTCTACAAAAGCACGGAACCTTCGGTGCTTTAAGCCCCTAGATCTGATTTGGTTGATGCATTTCACAATGATAGACATCACATTGTCAAACTTCAGGCATTTGCTGCAAAGGACCTGCTGATGGATAATGCAGTGCAGAGCAATGGCCTCCTCCACGCCCTCCTCTTCCAGTTTTTTTTTTTTAACAAGTGCCACCAGTCCATTTTTCCTCCCTGTCATTGATGGCGCTCCATTGGTTGTTATTCCAACAAACTTCTTCCATGGTAAACCGACATTCTCAATGGCATCACACAGCTGGTGAAATATCTCCTGAGCGGTGGTCTGGCCATGCATTGGAATTACTGAGAGCAACTCCTCCATCACTTCAAAATTGTCATCAACACCACGGGCATACATTGCGAGCTGGGCAGTGTCGGTGATGTCTGTGGTCTCATCAAGAGTATTCACTGAAACATTTGGCTTTCTCACACAGTTGGTCATAAATGTCACTTGAGAGGTCAGAAATGCGATCTGCTACGGTGTTGGCAGAAAGGCTGATGTTACTAAACTGACCTTTCTTTTCAGGACAGACTATATTTGCAGCCTGCAATATACACTTTTTGATAAATGCACCTTCTCCAAATGGCTTTCCTGCTTTAGCAATCATCTCACTAACCACGTTGCTAGCTTCGACTGCTGCATTATTCTTTTTGGTTGCTTTCTTGAAGAAATCTTGTTGCCTCAGTAGATATGTTTTAAGATTGGCAACCCGGTTGGCTCTCTCATCTCCCTGGTATTTTGTATACTCCTCAGCATGTCTAGTTGTGTAATGACGTTTCAAATTGTATTCTTTGTGCACTGCAACTTTCTCTGTGCAAATAAGACACGTCGGGGTGCCCCTGCACTCAAGAAATATTGCATTTCCCACTTTTCCTGAAATTGTCTGTGCTCATCACCAACCTTTGACCAGGCTTTGAAAAAGACATGTTTGGGGGTTATGTAATATATTTAATTCTACTTGGTGTCACTGTCGCATTGAAGCTTCAATCAAGCGGTTAGCCGACGCACGGGGAACGTCTCAACGCATAGAGAACGTCATTTCCACTTCTTTTTCTTGTAACTGCAGCACAGCGGTCAGCGGACTGTAAAGTGCCATACATATCAAACTCGCGGGTTATACTAACATTACATTTTCATATTAAGGCGGGGTCCAAAAACTATCGTCCTGCGGGCTGCAATTGGCCCACGGGCCGTGAGTTTGAGACCCCTGCTCTAAAGCCTGTATATACTTTTCAGCATTGATGGTGCGTACAGATAATAACAAGCCAGATGATCTCCCTCCTCTTTAGTCTGGAGGATGTTTTCCAAAAAGAATTTTATATTTCAGTTTGTCTGACCACAGAACAGTTTTCCACTTTACCTCCGTCCAGTTTAAATGAGCTTTGGCCGAGAGAAGATGGCAGTGTTTCTGGATCATGTTTACTTCTTTACATTATAGAGCTTTAACCTGCGTTTGTGGATGACACAGTGAACTGTGCTCACAGACAGTGATTTCAGAATCATGCCTGTTTTTAATGTGGTGCCGGCTGAGATCACGGCATCCAATACTGATTTTCAGTCTTGCCGCTTGCACACAGAGATTTCTGCAGATCTTTAAATGGCATCATGCACTGTGGATGATGAGATATTAAAACCTTGGTAACTCTATGCTGAGGAACTAAAACTCTTCCACAATTTGTAAGCACAGCTTTAACTTTGTTTTCCAGCCTTTTTAAATCAGCTCTCATATTTGTCTTAAAATTATACATTTTCTCAGTTTAAAAAACTGTCTTTAAAAAACCAAAAACAAAACTGTAAAATATCTTTTGGGTGAGACTGCAATGTTTTGGGGGGTTTTTTGTGTTTTTTTTTAAACTAGGACAGAGGTGTCAAATTTTATGAAAACAGGAAACTTAATACTGTGACAGGCAGGGGAATTCCACCTCAGGTTTAAGACTTTAAAGCTTTGTACTCAGTTACTTCACAAAACATTCAGCCACGTTCAAATGAGTTTTTATTCCCGCAAGTAAGAAGTGAATTTCCTCATTAAGAAAAGCCTCTTGGTTCAATACTTCATGGAAGCCTGTTATTCCCTTCAGCTTCAAGATGTTTTGGGAAGACGTTCTTCTCAGCACATCATCTCAAACTCCGTATGTACAATAGCCCTTTTCAGAATCAAATACTGTGCAAATGTTTTGAGCCAACCTTCATTTCTACATATTTTTTAAACTGGTCTTGAGCAACAGTTCTCCAGGATTTCACTCATTTTCAGAGGACTTTTGTTTTATTTGTTTGTTTGTTTAAACAGTATCTGAAAGTCATGCCCTAAAGAAAAAGGTAAAATTCCAGCAAGACCTGATACAGGACCTGAAAGATACATCTGTCTCCTCAGTTGATCCATCTACTGTTCACTGAAGCCTCCTCAGAAAAGGCCTCAGTGGAAAGCTGGCTGTCAAGAAGCCATTCCAAGGGAAACAGGGAGAAAATACTGAAGTAATTGTGGCAACAGGTCTTATGAAGTGATGAATCCAAATTTAAAATTTTGGTTCAAATTGTTGTCATGGAGTTCAGAAAAGAGGAACAAGATTGCGTGTCATTGTGTTGAGGCTCTGTCATTGTTTGGGGCTGAATTTGCTGTGTTGGGGATATTGCCAAAGTTGATTAGGCAATTACGAATAAAGGAAAGTAACACCAGATTTTGATCTACCATGTGATTCCATCTGATTGGCTTTATTTTTCAGCATGACAGTGATCCCAAACACACTGCCAATGCAGTAAAAGCGTACCTGGATAGAAAAGATAGCAGACAATGGAACAGAACAAAGAGCTTTGGACGTCCCTTGAGAAGCCCCAGAGAACTAGTCCTGAAAACTACATAAAGAAATTACAAGAATGATTGCCTAAGACAGCTCAGGCTGTGTTTTTGCCTTACTTATTGTATTCCCCTATGTTGGCATGTTTCAGTAAATCTCTGCACCTGCTTCCTATTTTCTCGGTAAAATACAAGGACATTGTCAGCCTTAGTTCTTTGTATTCTCCCCAGATGATTCAGTTTTTGACTCATTCACTTAGAGAACCTTCTTCCTCATAATCTAAGAGTCCTCCAGAGGACTGCTAAAGCTCTGTTAGAATGATAATGGGGTCCCAGGCTATTTTGAGGCCCTACTCACTACTGGTTGTTCTAAATATCTTCAGTTTCTGAGTTATCGAGGCTAATGTGTTCACAGGAAACCCTCAGAGCTTTAGAAATGGTTTCATACCCTCTCCCTGATCTGCACCTCGCCCCAGGTTTTAACAGTTTTTGTCCTGACATGCAGCGTTAATTATAGGAGCTTAAATATACACTTTTGAACCTCTCTAAACTACTATGTCTAGTCCCTTAAGGTTGCCACAAGAGGAGCCTAGACAGATTCTAGATGCATTTTCAAAAATTACTGATTCAAACAAGATGCATCTGATGCCACTTTCCATTCAGAATCATATAATCACACAGTGCTGTGCAAAAGTTTTGATTCACCTCTCATTTCTAACTTTCATATTATCAAAATATATTTTCACTACTTGTTAGCTGAAGATTTCAAAATAAAAAAAAAATCAACAAATCTCCGGTGTAATAAAAATGGGAATGCAATTCATCGTATTGTAGGAGTTAATCATTTTCCTGTCTAATGTTCCTAAAATCCATGAGCCATTTGGAGTATAATATTGTTAGGTTTTCAAGTTATTACAAGTAGCGTCATTGCCAATTATTTTATTATTTTATTTTTTTATTTTTCCAATAATCATCGAATTGATTAATAGATGCTGCTTCTTATTATGCACCCCCCACAATGTCCTGTTTTGTGTGACAACCCCAAAAGTAACCTTTTTTAGGTTTGGTAATGATCTAAAATCTAAAAATTCTTCAGTTTACTCACTTAAGACGAAGAAAAGGAGAAAATCCACATGAAAAAAAATCCACATGACTAGAGAATTTTTGCTTGGAAACATTACATAGCTTAGTTGATTAATTAGTATTTTCTCAAAATAATAATAATAATAAATAACCAAAGTAAAAATTAAATAAAGCAGTTCTTTAAAAAAAGTAATCAGCAGGTGGCACCTCCCTTAAAAAACTCGTTTAGCCTCAGAATATTACTTCTTGGGTTTGTTTACACAGTCGGAGTTGTTTCCTTTCCCCTCTTCAGTCTTACCTCGTGAAAAGGTGAATGAGAAGCTCTGACAGTATCACACACAACACAAACAAGGCTTAATCTACCGTGTGTGGGATTACCAGATCCACTGGTGGCTTTTCGATCCGCGTGGGTTACAACACACATCTGAACGTGAGAGAGGTAACTCACCGCAGTGCGCTCGGTCCTGGAGGTCTCGCTGCTTTCCTGGATAAAACTGCAGCAAAGGGAAAAAACAAACAAACTAAAACTCCTAATTCGCTCAGGAAAAAATGACCTCCGGACTGTATCTGCTGCCAAGGCGTGAAGATTTTTAATTTTACTTTTATTTTAGTTTTTGTTCACAGAGTGCGGGATGAGAGGCAGCGCTGTCGAAGAACGCCTCGGCGTGTGTCCGTCAGCAGCAGCTGTGATGTGTTTACGCTTTGGAGAAGCAAAGAGTGGCGCCATCTACCGGTGGGGTCTGACAACAGCAGCAAAACAGTGAGAAGACACTTACCGGACACTTTATTTGGCACAGCTTGCTCCTCTCGGTCTTCATGGCTCTATGGGATTTAGATCTGGTGGCTGTGAAGGCCATTTGAGCACAGTGAAGTCATTTTCATGTCCGTGAAACCATTTTGACTCGTGGTGCGTTATCCTTTGTGCTCATAAAGGGATGGACATGGTCCCCAACAATACACAGGTAGGCTGTGCTGCGTAAATGATCCATGGCTCCATGTTGTTTATGCCAAATTCTGACCCTTCCATCCAAATGTTACAGCAGAAATCTATTTTGGTGAGCCTGTGTGGATTGTAGCTTCAGTTTCCTGTTCGTAGCAGACAAGAGTGGCACCTGGTGTGGTCTTCTGCTGCTGTAGCCCATCTGCCTCAAATTTCTGCATGAGAACCACGTGTGATGCTCGTCTGCACACTTTGGTTGTAATGACGGTTATTTGAGTTTCTGGTATCTTGCTATCAAAGCAGTGTGGCCATTCTCCTCTGAACTCTGTCATCAACGAGTCCTTTTCACCCAGAGAACTGCAGCTTACTGGGTGTATTCTCTGTAAACTCGAGAGATAGTTGTGTGGGAAAAGTAGATCAGTAGGTTCTGAAATACTCCCAGCAGCCTGTCTCTCTTGGCCATTTCTATATGTGTAAGTGTACCGAGTTGGTGGCAGTCACAAATGCTGAGTTATGTTAGAGCAAGAGAAGGTTAAAAAAATCCCCTGGGAAAAGAGGAGGTAGAACTATGAGAAGAAAAGTCAGAATACTTGATTAAAGTTGTAAATTTATAAGAAAATGCTCGGAAATTTAGGAAAAGTGGACATTTACAGTTTATCCTGAATTTGCCTTATTTTCTTACTTTTTGTAACATTCAGCCACTTTTTGTCCTTTATAATATTGATAAGTGGCTGAATGTTAGCTGCCATGGGTGCAGAGAGAAACTATGATCAACTTTACAAATGGCTGAAAAAAGCTCAGCTTCAGCTTGGACTGTACATATGGACTACCAGAGTGAATGCCTCCCAGCCTGTGGAGTCACATTTCAGTGCTTTTCCACTCAGCAGTACATGTGAGTCCTTACCCAATCATATGACAGCTACAGCTTGTTTTGACCCTGTTCTCAGACCACCCCTCAAACCACCCACACACTCTCCACATACTCTGCATAGCACTCAGAGACACACACATGTACTGCGGTTTTGATATTTGAAATAGGACACAAACTCAATCAATATAGGTGAAAAGTTATGGTTATATAAGGAGCCTGCTGTTAGTGATATTAGACGCTCGGGGGAATACAAAACAACAGAACACCCTGCTATTTTAATATGTAGAAAGTCTTACCAGGTATATACTTGGATTGGTCTCATTGTTCAAGAATCTCATAAAAATCATTATCATCAGTATCATCATGATTTAGAGCTGCTTTGTTTTTGGTCTGATGAAGAGCAGGTGTGATTGAAACTTTACCAAGATGCATTGAATAGGTTGACTTTTTTCATATGTTGATGTAATTTTAAGTAAGAATCCTGAATTTATTTCAATAGAGTTCAATAGTTTGGACATGTGCAGAGGAGGGACGGCAGATATATTCAGGAGGAAAGGAGGAAGACTGCAGAGGAGGTTCATGGATGTTGTGAAGGAGGGCATGCAGAGGGTTGGTGTGGTAGAGGAAGATGCAGCGAAAGGGTAAGATGGAGGAAGAGGATCTGCCGTGGTGGCAGAAACGAAACTGCCGAAAGAAGAGGAAGAAGAGATTTTTGGCCCAACTTACAGAGGTTCAATAAAGACGTCCCCGAAATATTTAACAATTATCTCTGTAGTAGTGTTTTGTTTTGTTTATTGTTGCATTACACGACTTCTTATCTTACTAAAGTGTTACCTGGATTCCACCTGGAAGTCACGCACCACCCGCTGAAAGGCCTCATGGGAAACTGGTTCCAACATGTACTCCTTCAGTTGGAGTGTGTCTGCTGTGCAAAGTGAGTCTGTCACGGTGGTAACCAGTGTCCTCTAGAGGACCAAGCGTGCACACAGGCAGAAGCACAATAGAACTACAGCTTCTATTTTTCTGTTCCATCAAGCTGTCAAAAATAAAGGCTACTGTGCTGATAGCCTCTTTACTTCTACTACAGACTTACAGCCAAAGCTGAACATCTTTGAAGCTTAACTTCTGGCAGTTTTCCTAAGCATTAACACTGTCATTATTTTCATACTATAAAAGTTACTGCACAGTGGGCCCACACGTTCAAAGTATTTCATCAAATGCAAGTTAAATGTCAGTATTATCAAAATATGTGAAGCCTAGGGGCTCCACAATATTGGAGAGCCAAGCGTTTTTATAATAGGGGGGATATGGAGTTTCTTCAAATAATCATAAGCAGACTCTTATATTTGCAGTTCTGTGTGAAAGCCATAGAAATGTCTTCTTTTTTATTTTTGTATAGAAATGCTACGTGAATTCAATAATAAAATGGTTACCTGGCTGACAACTTATATTCTGCCAGGTGGGGGCTTCATAGGGCTGGGATGATACTCCTGAGAGGAGCGTTCAGGGTGGCACTGCAAGGCTGAGGTGCTGGCCATTTGCCTGTCAGCCATTGGGCATAGCTTTGAGTTTTGTTTTGGTTGATTGTGCTATTCCCTTAAGTTCTTCTGAAAGGTTTTTTGGTATAATCATTATTTTCTATTTTTAACACCTTCCCGATCTGCTGATTTCACTACACACCAGGAGAAAAAAATTCCTGCTTCCTCAATCATGCCTTACACATTGTGTTTAGACCACAGTTTAGCACTAATTAATGTGAAAGTCCTGGTTAATTCCAAAGACTTGAACTATTTCTTGCAGCTGTCTGTTGCATAATGACAGACCACTGGTTGCTATAATCCAGTCTGTCTGTATAAGTACTTAAAATGAAGGCAACTGGACTTCTTTATATACCTGGATTTAATGCCTGGGACTTTTCTACATGAATTGTGCAACAAAAAAATCTAATGTTTTCAAATATGGGGCTAATGTTTGACTAAATCACGCTGACTCCGTTTGTGGAAGCCTTAGCCAGGATAAACAGCTGTGACGTTGCTACTGCTGTTCTCCTACAATGAAAAAAGGACAAAAAGAGCTCACAAAGTTCTTGTTGTTCCAGCAAACAGGATTATCACATATTTTTACTGGAAAAAACACACAGATAAAAAGCTACACAAAGTTTGGCTAAAAAATGGAAGCTGTGGAAAAGAACGCAGAGTCTCTGTTTACAGCTCATGAATTGTGGTTGTTTCTTCAGTGTGGGAATTCCTGAACTCTAATGAGCAAAATCCACCAACCCTCAACCCTCCTCCAACCATCCCCAGCTAGTTATATGAGCCTGAGTGCTAATGTGCTAGTCCAGAGGAGAAGGCTGAACTCTGAGGAACACATCATGAAGGTAAGCACTTATCAAATTTAGATTATGTTTAAAAATAATTGGGAGGCATTTTCGGCTAATCAACCATAACTAATTTATTAATGGTAAATAATGAAAAATGAGGAGTTTTTAGATTAAATGAACCCTTTTCCTGCCTTCTTTTCACAGCTGAATTTGGCTGCTGCTTTGGCATTGTCACTTGCCTTCATCTCACCTGTTTGGTAGGTGCACACATGTAGAAATCTTTGACACTGTTGTGTGTTAAACATATCTCTGGTACGTGAGGTTGCACTGTTTGTCAAAGATCAGGGTTTTGACTTTTTTTTTCATTATCGAAGGTTGTTCTACTATCTGTTCATTTTAAATAATATAATATAACATAACTGCTTTGCAATGAATACACTGTCCCATCGTCATCCTCAGTTGTCAGCAGCCTGTAAACTGCAGATGGGGACCTTATGGAGAGTGGTCTGAGTGTGATGGCTGCACAAGTACAAAGGTACATTAGAAATGCTTAAGCATTCACTTACATGTGGCAGAGAATGCTAAATGCTTTGCACGTACAGAGTGCCTTTTAGCCTGAGGTACTGTAAATTTTAAGGAGTCGTTGTGTTTCTACTCCTGCTCGAGGAGACTTAAGCACAAGGAATGCCTCAGAATGGACTCTGCAGTCCTAAATCAGCTCTAATCACAATTAAAACCCATAGACTGTATATAAAAGATTGATGTAGCCAACAAAACATCAACCCATTGATTTGAGAAGTCCTGTTGTGAAAATGCCAAACTGCAATTTTGAAATTGGTACTGCATGGAGGGAGAAAAGATACACCCCCAGACTTGACTGGGGAAGCCGGCATTCACACGTGCCACAAATAGTCATAAACAAAAATGGAGTCAGAAATAAGATATGTGTGTAAATGTCGAACAGCAGTTGCCCCTCTGTACTATGAGGAGCTACATTTAGACAGTGCTTCTTACTGAAGAAAATCTCTAAATGGAGTGATAATTTAACATATTAGTGTTGTATTAAATGGGTCTTAAAACTAGTTACTGAGATCATAAGGAAACTTTTTAAAGCCAAGGCCTGTTTTTTCACGTAGCTTTCTATACAACAAAAGATGCCAGAGTTGCCCCCTGCTGGCCATTAGAAAGAATGCAGATTTATGGCACTTCCACTTTGGCTTTACTTGGAGAACTAGAAGCGACATCTGTACAGGTAACTTGTCCCTACTTTTTGAGTAATGTCTTTAGGAACTTAAAAACTAACGCTGCACTGGTATTGAATATGCGTGTGTGCCAGTATCAAACGTGGTGACTTCTATCAAACTGTGTCTCTAAGATCTGTGTCTTACATCTGGATTGGCTTTGCCACATCAATTCTGTTCTTGCTAAATGTCTATATTTAAGGTCTATGTGTTTCTTTGGTACAAGGGAAGGACACGAGCGACAGCAAAAACAAAATAAGCAACGTCAGCCTGTTTTTAGCCTAAACGTTATTTAAAGATTAGTTCTGGCACCAAATTTCGCAAAGACTTGACCCCCAGTTTAAAAACATTGTTACATAATGCAAAAACTGTTTAGTTTGGCATAGGCAAAGAACAGCCTGCAAGTTTGTTCTTTGCTCTGTCTCTTCTGATCTTCACTTTAAAGCCAAGCCTTACTAGATTATGTTTTGGAGACCAGGGTTTTGTCCCGAGATGTGCATTATTTCTGCACAGTTTGTCCCTTTGCTGTGATATAATGAATACAGTGCACACACAAATTGTTTACACAGCAGTCACATATTCAGATCTGCACAGTCCATTAAGCAGACTGATTTGTACTTTGTATAATCCTCAGAAACAGTAGGCCTCAGGACTGTGAGAGGAAACATAGTGAGAGCCCTCCATTTATTCATTACATTTGCATGGCTACAGTTTAGTCAAGGCCACTGCAGTCAAAAGAGGAGTAATATTTCCATTTTAACAGAAGCAAGGCCATCATGAAACAGAGCAAGAGTGAGTGACCAAGGATTTGACATTTATGAAGTCAGATAGTACCTGAAAGGAAGAATTGGGGTGAAGGTGGGTTGCAAAGCAGCATACAGATAAACAGCAATTGTAGGCAGGCAAAAGAGCTTGAATAGTGCACCCAGCAATTGGATGTCATAAGAAAAAAAGCAATATTCATGTTTTGAATCACTTTGTTTACAGGTACGAACTCGGCACGTGGAGGTGTACGCCCAGTTTGGCGGTGTGTCATGCTCAGGAGAGGCCACTCAAACACAAACATGTGTCCCACAGAAAAGATGTCCCCTGGAAACAGGCTGTGGAGACAGGTTTCGCTGCACCTCTGGTAAATTGCAGTGTAAACAAAAATATCACAATTAATTCAAACGCCTTTACAGCATCTTTGCAATCTGTGGATAAACCTCTTTACTGAAACCTTCATGCAGGTCAGTGTATCAGCCAGTCTCTGGTGTGTAACGGAGACCAGGACTGTGAGGACGGTCGGGACGAGCAAAACTGCGACGAAGACAACAGCCAGGCCACGTGTGACCTCGACAAAACCCCGCCAAACTCTGACTTCACAGGTCGAGGGTAAGTAACTAGCTCCCAACACCAGGAATGTGATTGCAGATCAGGATATGATATTTGGGAAGAAGAATATTTAACTTCTTATGTGTCTAGAATGTAGACTGCATAACCTCAGTGTGGTCACCTTTAAGTCTTGGACTCAAGATTTTGTCTCCATGCTAGCCTTTCAGCCAATGAGACTGCAGTTTGGTGTAAACCTCTTAGATACCTTGGCTCCCCAGAAGACTCAAACAGTTTCCTTCTCTTGCTCTGCCCGATGGTATTCTTCTGAACTTCGCCAACTTAAAACTATTGGACGCCGCCTGGAACGTCTCTTCAGGAAATCAAGACTTACTATGCATAAGGACGTGTATCTCAGTCATATACAACATTATAAAGAAGCTATTTACATGCTAAATCTACTTACTACACTTCTATTATTGATTACTGAAGGAAACACTCGTACTTTGTTCTCTACATTACATAATATTGTTAAACCTCCTGATACCTTTTCTATACAGATGCACCCCGTTATAGTCTGTAACAAACTTATGGACTTTTTTAATACCAAAATTGTGACTCTTCATCAACAGTTGCCCTCTTCATGTGATATGGTCAACTGCCCTACCTGCATTTTTTCTCCTACTCAACTGTCATCTTCTCTATCTAGTTTTGAACTTCCTACAATAATCCAACTATCTTCTATCATTAGAAAGTTAAAGTCATCATCGTGTAAACTTGACCCACTGCCCACTAATCTTGTTAAACTCTCACTCCCCTCTCTTGGCTCATTGATCGCCAATATTGTACATTCCTTTCTTATAACTGGTTCTGTTCCATCCTCTCTTAAAACGGCAATAATAACTCCAATACTGAAAAAGACTGGTTCAGACCCTTCCAACCTAAATAATTTCAGGCCAATTAAAAATTTGCCTTTCCTAGCCAAAGTCCTTGAAAAGATAGTGGCCTCACAGGTTCATGGACACCTCACTGGAAATAACTTATATGAACAGTTTCAGTTTCCGTGCTATGTTAAATTTTATTTTTCTATATTTTACTATATTGCATTATTGCTACTTTTATTGTATTACTGTAAGGTGACCTTGAGGGTCTAAAAGGCGCCTATAAATAAAATG
>VVHJ01045651.1:6094-29032 GCA_015107715.1 Tylochromis polylepis
AGAAAAAAAAAAGAATGTATTGAATGTTTTCATCTTTATAGGTTGACACTTTACTTAAAACCTCAAAACACTACTACTGCCCCATCTTATTTAACTTCTCATCCTCTGGCTCATCTACTCTCCCATTGCCGCCCCCGCAAAAGCTCCCAGGGGTGTATCAAGTTATCATTGGCCGACAAAGCAGGAAGCAGGAAGTATATACTGTCTCATAGGCAGAACTCTGGAGATATTAGATGGACAAATATATGCACACTCAAGGATACTACACACACAAAAAAACAGCAAATAAAGCCTGCTGTGTTATGGCATAAGTGTTGTCTCTGCAAAGAGGGAAAATATGTTGTAACTCCAGTGTTGCATATCAATTATGTACAAACTTGGAGGAAAGGAAAAAAGGGATGGGCTTTAATAAAATTCAATGCTTGTGTGAGGTTTACATCTGGGTAATTACAGTTACATGAAAACAAACAAACAAACAAACAAAAACACAAGACCAGCTTTCAAACACCCTTCAATAAACTAGAAAGCTGTATTTCTAAAAGCAGCACACACACTGCAGACCATCCTCCTAGTGTTTCTGTGCCAATCTGCACATGCAGTATTTTAACCCAGCTGAATTTACTCACCTAGATTTTTTTTTTTTTTTTTTTGGTCTGGCGTTAAACAACCAAATGCATCTTATTTTTACTAAATTGATTTCAGCGCCAACAAATTGTAGTGTGAAAACAGAGAAATGTAACAATACAATATTAGAAATGATGGGGAAAGAAAAAAAATGTAGACATTTGGATGCAGCTCAACAGCAGAAAGAAAAAGATGCTGAAAAAGAGCAAAGAGAGGAAGGGACAGCCCTACACTCTTGTGTCAGCTTTCTGTCACAGAGCAAGAGAGAGTGTGTGTGAAAGGAAAGAAAGACAAAGTGACAGCAGACTCTTAGAGTCCTGTGTCAGCGTCCAGTCAGACCCCGGACCGAGGCGACTTGGGGAAGTCGATGGACGGACGCCAGCAAGGTCAACAGCCATAACCTTCAGCTTGGCACAAGGAACAACTTGCACACTTAAAACACATACACAAAGCACGTTAAGTTCATGGCACGCCCGGGTAGAGACAGCTCCGCATGCATGGTGGGAAAAGTGAATGGTGATGATAGATCCAGAGAGAAAAACATACAGGCAGACCAGCACATAGTCTCTCAGGAGTGTCTTTAATGTGTAAGTTAAAGCACTGCATGTCTGCTATATGCGTATAGCAGCCTCCCTGCATATCTTTATACCAGTCACGAAAGGTCGCTGTGCTGCAGGTAAATATAATAATACAAGCAGACATAACAGAAAGCAATTAAGAAAACATATGAATCACAAAGCACACTGCAAATATTGAAAACACAACCATAAACCAAATCACTGCAGATTTAGATACTGAGCAGAGAAAACAATGAAGTCCTGACTTAGACAAGGTCCAGTAAAAAAGCTAAGACCCAGCTAAGGGATTATGCTGTGCTTTCATTAACACTGAAATGCAAAGTATACATTAAAAAAACATCTACATAGTCTTTCTCTTTAAAGTCCTTTATGTGATTTAACTGTGGATACTTTTTAAGGAGCTCACTTGTCTGTTTTTTTAATGTTTTCCTTCCCAGCAGCCATAAGGGGCAACACTGAGCTCATTTCACACCCAAAAATAAGCATTTCACCCAGAAAAGTGCCTGTGGAGCTTTTCTTTGGCAATCTGTAGCCTGTGCACCATCGTTACATATTTAAAGTCAGTTATTCAGCAGAAGTCAAGAATTTATTTGAATTTTTTAGAATGTTAAAATTGAGAAAAAGACTAAAATGTACCATTAGATAATTTTCCAGCGACTGACAGGTAATCAATATGTGTAAGATACTAGTGCTGGTCTCGGTTTCTGCATATTCCTGTAGTTGGCTCTTTAACAGGGAGATGATGAGAGACTCTTAAATGATGATATTTCAACGGCAACAAAGAGGCATGACAGGAAACAAACTTCCATCCCACTGCTTTACAAGTCCAAATATGCATTTTTCATATTTAACACGCCTCACTGATAAGGAGGTAAACAATTTTTTTGTTTAATTTCTGCCATTGCACAGGATAGCTGTCACTCAGAACATCTCTAAGCCATCAAAGGTTAAAAGATTTACCCTCCTGCGTGACCCCAGGATTATGTAACTTTGAGCCACTCGTTAATGTAATAGGCAGCTTCCAAACCTATCGGCGAAGAAGTTGTGTGACAGTTCTCCAAGATTAACTTGGTAATTTAAGGACTAAAGCAGATGGAGCACACTACTGCAATTGACAGAAGAGTTGCTATCAATACACACACACAAAAAACAGAGGTAGGATAAAGGTTGAATTCTTGACTCAATAAAAGAGCTTGAAAGCGCTCTGGAATGTTAAGAGCAAAGACTCAGTGGAGCCAAAACATGCCATTAAACATAAAACACAAAACAACCACAATACCACAATAGGATATTGTGACTGAATCATACTGATTTAAACCATACTACAAGAAAAAAAAACAGAAAAAGAATGAAAGGAAAAAAGAAAGAAAATAATGAATAATAATTTTCAAAATGATGTGGATAAACTATAGTTAAAATACTATAGTTTAACTATCAATTTCAGCTTTATAATGGCTATCCAGACAATGTTTATACAGCTGTATCAATGTTTTGGTTTTTTTTTTGCTTATTGCTGCTGTTGTTTGTTTGTTTGTTTTTAAGCCACTTAACACTGACTTATGAATTATTCAAGCATAGCAAAATAATCAATTTTTATTGTTCCATTTTTAAAATTCTTGCACTTTGTTAGCAGCCTGTCAAAAAAATGGAACGGAAAATGCCAAAGATAACACAGTTTGACCGATGTAAAATAGTAATTTTGCACCAGTAAGGTGAATCCTAAAGTTATTTAGTGAAAACTTGGGCTATCTGAGCATGGTGTTCAGTGTGTCCTTAAAAAAACTAGACAAATAGGGAAGAAAAGGAAAAGTGTCAGGCCTAAAACCTTATTTTGTTGAGCCATACCAAATTACAAGTTAACAAGATTTATTCAAATCATCATCAGTGTGGATGGAGAGCAGGTGAGACGTTCAACAGTGAGTTTCTACTGACATCTGTGAAACAAGACGAGGCACTGCCATGGTTAGGGGCTCTATTTGAGCCAGCGGTGCTGGGGATCTTGTCAAAAGTGATGGAAATATTAATTGCTGAAAATTACCAACAGATTTTGATCCATCATGCCAATACCATCTAGATCTAGAAGTGTCTGATCAACAGCCAGAAAGCAAGAAAGCTTGCCGAAGAGAGTTCAGACTGTGTCGCAGAATAAAGTCGGTCATACAAAATATCGACTTTAAAGCTTGTTAGAATTGTACAAACTCTGTTTTTACCATTTATGCTGTATTTCCATGTATGTGGATAATATGAAGCAATCAGGGAGCATGCAAGACTTTTGTACTGTACTGAATGTATATGAATATCTGTTTATTATAGATTTATTATGCATGATCTAATAACTAATGACAAAGTTTTATAAATGTAATGAGCAAATTTATGAAACCTTCCAGAAAATGTTCATGAATTATTTATAATCCAACTATTAAACAAGTAAACACCATCATTTGATTGCTTGTAAATAACTACTAAACCGAATCGTCTATTAACTTAACATGGGTTCGTGATAGTTAATGACAACATGTATTGAATTCACTTTCACCTTTTTCTGAATTTTGAAAGGTTTTCATTTTTAATGGAACAGGATCTGGAAAATGTACACAGGACAATTCCCTGGACTAATGGGGCTAACACATTGTTTTGTAAGTAGGTCACTCTTCCATCTGCACACTGACAGGTTAAAAGAACAATCTTTTTTTATAGGTTGAGATTTGAAAGGAGAGGGAAGAAAGATGCTTGCACGGGGACAGGGGAAGTGAAGCATGCATCTGCTAAATCAAAGCTTAATCATTTAAAGGTATATGAATCAACAGTTTCTCTAAAGTGGCAGAATCCTGTGAAGTCTTGTGATGTAGCATGCAATGTGTTTGTTTACCCCTTTGCACCTGTGGCTTAGTCATTCTAATTACATGCATTGACTGCTCTCTTTTCCTGCTTCTCTAGAAATGAGAGTTAAGGGTTTAATTAGTACGGCATGACCCTCATCAGAGCCAGCCTACCTCGATAATGCTCATCTCAATCAAAAGGAACAATAAGCACATCCAGGTGCACACAAATGCAAATGGATGTGCCCTTCCAAAAGGGTGTACGCATGCGTGTTCGCTCACAAGCGCACACAAAAAAACACGCACTGGGGGAAGAGGTTCCCTCAGGATTAGTCAATTATTAAGCGGTCTATCCTCCTAAGAAAGAGTGTTATTGATTATTACTGCAGGTTTAATAATTTAGTTGTTTTAATAGCAGAGATATGGAAACAGAGGAGAAAAAGATCAGCCAGGGAAAGGGGTGGAGCCAGAGGAGAAGTGGGAAAGGGGTGAAAAAGGAGAAGACGTCATGTAGAAGGAAAGGAAGAAAAATAGTGGCCAAGAGACAGCGCGTGGTTATTGAAAGACATACTTAATAAAAACCTTTTATGTTGAGATGTTGGGTTTATGAGCTCTTCTTTATCAAGCTCTGCTGATGTTCCTTTTAACACCACTTCATCCTGCTGTCAACCTTTCATAAAAAAAAAAAATGTGTGATTGTTTCTCAATCAAAAGAATCTGTGTGAATTTCTGCCCCTTTAGAAATTAATTACCAAAGACATCACTAAAGACTACATTTAAAAACAAAACTTGACTGTTTGGAGAATTTGCCATAGATGATCTATAAAATCAGAAAAAGGTCTTTGTGACCACAGCCATGCTTGTATGGTGTTTGGCTTAATATGGACTGTTATAAGTTTTATATATGTTTTTGCATCCAGTTTGTTACATATTTTGAGAAAGTTTCTTTTTTGTGTTTGGTGTATTAAAAATGAATGAAAGGTGCTAGGAGTCTGATCATTGCTCTTTCATCATAAAACCTAAAAAATACTTATCAGCACTTACTTACAAAAACATTGCTTAATAAATAAATCACTGATTTAGACTGTTGTAAGTTAATTTCAGTGGACTCTAATCATTTCAATAGTTGCAGCTTTACATGCATCTGCTGGTGTTGGTGTGCACACTTTGAATACAAATTTAGGTCTGCTTGATTAGTGATTCAAAAAAAATTGAATCAAGTTGTTTAGTAATTAGAGCTATGCTTCCTAATCACACTGTCATCATGATATCATCTGCACGCAATTAGCTTCACCTACAATCAGCACCCCAGAAATTAATGTCAGCCTGGCTTACAGTTCAAGTCTGGAGAATGATGGAAATCATTGCAAAGAGAGGATGTTTAAGTGTAGTTTTACCAGACCAATATGTTCTCAAATAATAATTTTGTTTATCTTTTTGTGTTATCAATGTAAAGAGGATGCTGTGCGTAGACACTTTCTCCTTCTCTGTTTGTTTCCTCTGTGCTTTTCCTTATGCTCCTCACTTGAATTCTTCTCATGGTTAATTGCTGGATTGTGAGTAAGGCTGCAAAAAGTATTGTGTAAATTGTAAAAAAACCCCAGTAAGACACCAGGTGAGCTACACTCGTGCATGAGCTTTCAGTTTGCGCTGTTTTGTCCAATTTGTTTTCTCGTGTTAAAAATGCATGAACTCACAGTACAGGAGAGGCTTTCTGGCTCAGAGAAGCATTCTCTAAAAAATTGAAGGCTTTTCATACCCCACTGTTTAGTGGAAATAGAGAGGTAGAGGAACAGAAGATTGACAGCTGGCGTCATCAACCATCTCCGAAGACATGACCCAATTTGCCCTGAACAAAAACATGCTGATACTTAAGTGTCCACATGTAACACAGAGGCATGTAAAAACTCACATAGCTAGCCAATCAAATGTTTTAGCCTGAAAGCCTGTAGGGAAAAGTGGGGTAAGGTAACCCTCTACCTGTAATAACCTGAGAAAACATTCAGTTTTAGTCATTTGACTGTGAATGAGGTTAGCGTTTTTTCTGATTCATTTTGCTGTGACCCTTATACATAAAGCAGGTTTTTCACACGCACACACACAGAGACAAAGTTTTTCTTTTTTTCTTTTTTTGAGCTTTCCTTGGTAACGTAGAGTTTCATCAGTTTTACTTTAAAAGCTATTTATCTCATGTTTAAAGATAAATCGCATGTTGGTGAAGTGCCAGTGTTAAAAAAAAAAACGTGATTACATTAGCATAACTCTGATTTGCTAGCTTAAGTATATTAGTACTTTTTCCCAAATTTTCCAGAAAATGCAAAATTATTGTTGTTATTGCTGTTTTTTAAATGTAGCATAAGAGCTGTTATACCACACAATGACATAAAAGGAGACAGGGGCTCTGCACCCTTATTATTATTTATTATTATTACAACATTTGAAGTATTTTATTACACATTGTTTCTGTTTATTAGCTAAAAAATTAGCAAGTATGCCAAACGGTAAAATATGTGCATTGTCTCTCTGAACGTGTCTGATGTCCAAAAGAATAAAAGTTTCATTCAATTTGAGTCTTCACTGTCAATGTCTTAAAATTCTTGGCAATGCAAAGTTATCTTTCATATTTGTAGACAAATTAGTTGTAAATTTATTCCATGATTTCATCAGTAAAACAAGAACGACTGAAAATTACATTTAGCATTATAGTTTAATGGTAAATGTTTATGGTTTATTAAGTAGTTGTGAAGTTGTTTTTTTTAACCTATGTAATAATTAAGAGTCTCATTGAGTTAGGCAGCTGAGATAAGATTTCAGTTTACAGCTAACATCCTGAAGTTCTATTGTATGCATTAGTTTTACTCTCGTCTCCTATTCCTCAGACTTACGTAAAATGACTTATCTTACGCCACCCTTGTCTTCACCGTTTCTTTTTCTTTGGATTTGGGACTTACATCCATGTGTGTCCTTGGTGCATGCCAGGAACATTGCTCTCAGATTCTGAGAGATCTGTATCTACTACCTTATATCACTGCCAAGTTTACTGTTCACAGCAAACCAAAGCACCCCTCGGCCCACGCTCCTAATGATCAGTACTATTGCTACCTCAAAAATACCAAAATATGGATGTCTGTGACCTCATAGCTGGCAACAGGCATGGAATTATTAATACTACTATTTTTGCTGTGGTAACAGTACTTCAACATGGTTTCAATTGGAGAGAATTTCCAAATACATCAGAATAAGCATCCAAATAGTGAAGCTGGTAAGGTAAGCTCTAAGCACTAATCATGCCAAACTTATTAGCAAAGAACAGTAATGGAGCAAAGCTAGTTATCATTCTGAATCTGTGTTTTTCACCAGGTACAATGCTAAGTCTTTTTTTCCTTTGCTTTAGAGCTCCAAAAACTCCCAAGGGAACTATCTGGCTGTTTAGATGATGAATATTGTGATAGTCAGCTAGCTGCTGCTGAGGAGGTAGAGCACAGCTGGATTTTCAGCTTATTTTCTTGAAAACAGCAAAAGTCATTCTCAGTTGTCCTTAATTGAGTTTTATCTACAAATAAAACTGTATAAATAAGACACTAGAATAAAAATAGCGTGGCGACTTAGATGTGACCAGGAAAACTGGTGGTTGACAAGTGACTGCATCGATTTTTTTTTTTTTTTTTTTGCTGTCTGCCATTGCTAAGAGTTGGAGTGACCAACTATTAGCAAGGCAATGCCTGGTGGGAGGCAACCTGTCTCAGTCCGACTGCAGACACTCAAACAGATGGAAGAAGGTTTGTAATTAATCAGCATCTAATTCATAAACTCTGACAAACTGCCAACACGTTGTAATCAGTCAGTCTGGACCAGTGAGCGCAACTCATCAGCTCCAAATAATGAAACACAAACCTGGAGTACTAAGTTTTGTAGCAATTTACTGGAAACTGTGCTAAATTTAACACCGTAGAGTCCTGAAAAATAGTCTGCTTTGATGAAAGAATTTTTTTCTGCTATCCTGCAGAGCATCATTTGAAGCCCATCGCCATTTTTTCATCCCCAGATCTCTAAATCTGCACACAGGAAAGGATTCACTTTGTTGCATTTTGGCAGTTGACTGCAAGTGGTCCCCATCTATGAAGCGACCATATCAAAGACAAGGGCATATCAAGTTGATTGCTCATGGTCGGAATAATTTTGATCACCCTACAGTCTCCAACCACTGTTTTCCCTAGTGTGCCGAAAAACGATTTTCAGTGTTTCTGTGTATTTTAATGTCTAATATTTTTGCATATATAAGCTGTAGAGAACAAGATTTACGAAGAGGTTATATGTAACATAAAGAAAGAATCTTTACAACTCTGCATTATTGTCTTTTTTAGCCACTTACAGAACTGTAATGTTATATTTGTTCCCATTTCTGCTGGCCTCTTGGCCGGATGTCTCTTGAAAAAGACGGTTTTCATGCCAATGACACTTTTTATCCTGATAAATAAAGGAAGTCTAAAAGTCACTTTCCAAAAAAAACAAACTTATTGCACCTCATAAGAGGAATATTTTTACTGCCTCAAAATTACTTGATATCATAGAGATATGTTTTAAGATACAGCTCACAGTTTATAGGCCAACAAGTTATTTACAGTTTTTGGCTAATACCAGAAATCTCTGCCCTGTTCACCCTTCAGTAATATTGCCACCAGATGGGAATGTTTTGGTGAGTGCTATAATGTACAGGATGACCAAACCTACACTCAAAGATACAAATTGTAATCAATTTTTTAGTATTTATAGCCCATAACACAGCCCACATTTAAAGTGTTGGTGGTTTAGCCACGGAGCTGTGAACCAAATCAAATAACTACTCCACTGAGGCTGCCGAGGTTCAAACCCCAAATATACCACGGCTGTGCTCTGACTGACCACAAGTCCCAGCTGCGCTAACACCACTCACTCAAATGAGATACATGCCCGGGTACTACAGTTCATGAAGCAGGTAACCGATTGGCCCTTAAATCTCACCACACTCACACATGCGTCCATATAGAGGCACAAGCAAACAAACACACAGCAGCACATCGTTCCTCCCTTGGTAGCACAGGAGAGTCACTAGTGTGATTGTGTTATTGATTGCCCTGGATATGTTTTTTTTTTCTTCCTTCTTAAAAGCATTTAGCAATCTGGCAATTAGTTAGAGCTTAATGTAGGCTGTCAAAACAGTGCTATTGATCCAGCGGGGCAAGGAGGAAAGATTGATCAGTCAACTCATTACGTTGCTGGCGCTGTCTCGTCATAAACACTCCAGATGAGACTCCATCAAAAGCCCATCCCTCGTTCACTGGCTCGCTTTTGCTGCTTGCTCTATTGCTCTCCATGTATCAGGCTCCCCAGTGTTTTCTGTTGCTGGCTCCTGATGCTTGATTGCACTGTCTGCACCTGTTTTGAATGCTGTCTTGTTTTATTGCTCTCATGTTATTTGCTTTGATTCAATTGTTTTGACTTTTTTATGCTCTCGCTTCCTCATTCTGTCGCTCTCTTTCCTTCCTCTCTTTTTCATCACTGGATTTATTGTAACCTATTAGAAAGCAATTTATATACAGCTTTTCTTCACATTTCAGCTTCACCCATGCTCACATCATTTTTGCTTTTAAGGCTCACTCGACAACTCTTAACACCACCGTGGCAGTGTAGAAATTATACAGGACAAATATGTTGATTCAGATTACGGCATCACTTGAATCAATTCATCAGCCAATCATTTGTAAATCAGGAAACTGCAGATACCCTTGATTCAATTTGCACAAACACATGGCTCGGCAGTCATTTCGTAGAGGGTCGTATTGTTCAATGGACAGATGCTACAGCCTAATAAAGGTGGCACAGGCTGTGGGAGCTGACATTTATCAAGTACTTCACAGTTTTAATTTTGTTTTTATTCACAAGATCCCTGCAGATGCATTCGATTGGGGCTTAAAATGAGTAGATCAAGATAAAACAATAATAAACCTTCATCGTGAAGTGAGCTTTCAAAGAAAATACAGTGGGTTCGATGAACAACAAGCAAACGCTTTTTAGAAGACTTGTTGAGCTAAAAGAGATGAAAGGACATGTAATTTGGGATTGTTTTTTTAGCAAGTTTGTAATTTTTATTGGCAATGGCTACAATGAATTAGGCTAATTGTCTCACTTTCATGCTGCCAAAAGAAATCTCATTCAGTTTTCCTCAGGAGTTTCAAATCATTTACAGACTTGCTGGTAAAAAACACACCTTTACTGCAATGACTCTAACTGGCTGGATTTTTAAGACTTACCAATAATAAATGTAGTTTGAGTTTTCTGGCCAACCCAGCCACTTTCCCCAAATCTCACGTCTTCCCTTTGCTGATTCACTGCACACGTGCATTAAGGTCCCATCATGGTAATGTGTCATTAGTCCAGCTGCATGTTCTTGTTGTTTGCTATCACCAGTGAACAGTGTTGAAACTATGTGGAACAGCTGGTAATGTGGGTTAAGATCATTCAAACTGTCCACTGCGGCCACTGTTTATGCTTTTCATTCTTGCCTTCTTGTTCTTGTTTTTTTTTTTTACACTACTTCCTCGAGCTAGTGAACTCTACCATTGCTCCCTTTCTTATTCAAGTCAACTTTTCACCACTGGCGACCTGCCATTGACACTTTGGGGGACTGCACACCAGTGCATCTCTGTAGCCTATTCGTCCACTGAATTCCTGTAATCCTTTTCTCTGCATAACCAAAAAGCCACAGAAATCAAGACAAATGCAGAAGCATCAATCCAGCTTCAACCAAAAGACCTGTGACCCACAGACTAGTCCTAGGGAGGTTTGAGACACTGGATTAAAGCTTTACATTAAAACGTTGCACTGAAGACATTTGACTGATCTCCTTCTGGGAAAATGATGCTGGGAAGGATTTTCACTGGGTGTGACCAGGATGGACGGGATTAGAAAAAATATATCACAGGGACAGCTCAGGTTGAACAATTTGGAGACAAAAGGCTGAGATGGATTGGACATTTAGAGAGGAGAGATTGTGGGTATATTGGCCAAAGGATATTGAAGATGGAGCTGGCAGGCAGGAGGAAAAGAGTAAGACCACCAAAGAAGGAGGGTTGGCGTGACAGAGAAGGATGCTGGGATAGGGTGAGATGGAGGAAGATGATCCACTGTGGTGACCCCTAAATGGGAGACTGCTAGCCCAGGGACATTATTCATGGCTACCCCCATTCTTCCTGCTTTTAAGCCTGCTGACATAACCGCACAAGTACCAAGCACTTTGGGTTAACTCCTGTTGTTTTTAAATGTGCTATATAAATAAAAGTGACTTGACTTGACACAGTGCTGGTGCGATTTGTGTGCTCTTTGTGCCGGTGCTTTCTTTCTTCTTCAGCATGTTTTTGTTCTTTTTCTGATGGGAAAAAAAAGAGATCTTGAGTGAGAAAATTAAGTGCATGAACAGACGTCGTCGTGTAATATAACAGATATGGCTGATGGACTTTCAGATTCACCTCATGTTCCATTTGTCTCCAGTCCATTCAGCCCTTTATCACTGCTGCACTTACGCTTGTTTTGAGAGTGTTTCACTTGATAACAGCTTTCAAATGGGATGTCAGCACATTTAGAGAGGAAAACAGCGGCATCATAAAAGATAGAACTGAAGTTGGGTTTCTGAATCAAGTCTAGACATCTGTTCTTACCAAAAGCCTTCTATCTGTGTTTGTCTTTCTTTCGTCATCGCTGTTGTTTTCCCTCTCATTCCGTATCATCTTTCTCTTTTTTTCCCCTCATATTTTCAAACCACTGCCATCTCTTCCCCTCTCTCCACCTGCTCCCTCTCCTCTCCAATCTCCCCTTGTGCCCCAACAACTGTCTTATATTTCCAATGATGATTTGGCTCATAAATCTTGATAAAGCCACTGGCTGTTCTCTTTCGGTGGAACAGGAAACTCATACAGGAACTGGAAGAGACAGAAGATGAGGAATGACTCCTGCTCATAAGTTTGTCCTCTTTTTCGATGTTTTATGTCCTCTGGGAGGGAGAATTCTTGTGGATTGAGAGCGCCTTTTTCATTGGGATTCACTTGAGTGATCTGCAGAGGTGTTGTTTGTAATCATAGACCTTTCTGTATTTGGGCAGCAATCCTAATAGGCCTATTTGTATCCGTATCTAATCCATTTTGCTTTTGTTTAAAGTGATCCAGTACTGCTTGTTGTTTTCCCAGGCACCTCATTTACCATAATTAAACCATTCAGCAAGAAACCTGTGAAAAATAAAATAGCTTTTTATTATTGCCTCAGCAAAATGGCACAGGAAGAGAAATCATCAGCCTTCTTACATTTACATGTATTTACTGCTGTTGTGTTTTGCAGAAAATGGTCCTGTTTGGCTACAGCACCTTTAACTTGAGTAAATGTCTTTGTTCTGCTGTGGTTATCAGGATGGAGCATCCCTGGAGATGTTTCCAGCCGAGTCATGTGTGTAGTTTCTTGGCAACAAAAGCACCATTGCACAGTTTTCTTCTTGTATCATCTTGTATATTGGATGTCATCTCATTGACTTCAATTAAACTAAGACTGGAGCCTTATAAAAGAAGTAATAGGGTCATTCTCCTGCAAAGTTACAGCTTACTAGTATACATTTTCAACTAATGTTAGCTGGTAGCCCTACTAACGAAGGCAACACCACCCTAGAGACTGGTCAGTGACCCCTGGGAAACCTTCAGTCGCTAGGGAAACGTGCGACCTCAAGTAAAAGAAGTCACAAATAAATAGATCATAAAGACGGTATGGCATCAAAAATCTTGCAGTTGGGCTGTTTGCTAGCAGATTGCCACAGTCGCTCATAGTTCCGCAGCAACCTTCCAGTGACCAAAGCAAGCGATGGAGGTTTTCGGCAGAGGATCATGTACCTCTTTATGAACAGTTTAATGATAGAGACTGTCAACAACCTCCAGCAACCACATGCCAACCGGTTATGGGATACACACATTTTTTTTTTCTCAATTGGTCACTAGACCTTAATGGATGGGGTGTTAGCAGTTGACTTCACTGCAACTGCAACTTCTAGATGGTTCTCGACATGTGTATAAGCCTGTATGACTGAGGCCAAATTGAAAGAGCTAGCATTTCTCAGTCTCAGTAAGTAGAGATTCCATGTATTTTCTTTTGTCTAATGGCAATTAAGACCACTCCTTTTAATAAGCAGTCTTGAATAGGGGAAATAAATCAAAGCTTAACAGCAGCCTACTAATGGTCAGTTGGAAATGTCATGTCCTTAGCTGAATTGCTAATGACAATAGCTTTAACCTCCTGAGACTGGAGCTCTTGTTCAGGATGCATTTTTAATTTGTCCTAGCTGTTTGTAGCTAAATGTATAAGAGGGGCAGAAAAGCCAACATTTAATGTCGCCCTATGATGATGCAGAGTATCGTGTTCAAAACAGTTATTAATGTGTCACCTCAGAGTTGCAGACAATCCCTTTTTTGGCATGTGACATGTGGTTTTACCTTCATTCTCATGCTGAAAGAATCATTTTATGAAGAAATGTCTAGGTCCTATCTTAACGTCAAGCTTTTTCACCAACACCATAATGTAAGAAGTTAGCGGATCTAGCCTAATCCTGGTTTGATAAAAAAAAAAGCTAACAGGAGTCAAGTTTGTTTGTTGCTTCCAGCTGTTTGCTTCCTTCAGCTTCATATGATCTGTAGTGTCCAACACCAAAGCAGAGAGTCACACTTTATACATGAGACAGCAGCAGACACTGCATTATTTATTCAATCATTTGCTCCCAACACAGCAAGACAAACCACAATCTATTTTCTACAGCTGAGACCAGTGAGCTGTCACATCAGAGTCACAGTTTTACTGTTTAATTGTGTTAAACGGGTTCAGGATTCTTGAGCTTCATACGAAGTAAGTCTGATGTGTTTACTGTTTTTGGATGTGTGTATTCTGAAATTCAAAGTCAGTATTTGCAGCGGTGTTTACTGTCTCAATATTTGAGCATAACGACCCTGTAATCATTAATTTCAGTGGTCTGTACTGGCATGAAAATTAATGATAAATGTGCCATTAAGATTGTGATATATAAATTATATGCTGTATTCCCAGTTATGTAGCCTGTTGATGAAAATACATTTAGCTTTGTCATAAGCTGGTAAAGTTAGATAAGTTAATACTACACATGAGCAGGTTTTTCAGTGTTTAGGATAAACTAACAATGATATTTATGAGCAATGCACACAACATATTTGGACTGTGAAGGCTCTTTGCCTTGGCTGTGCCTGCTGCATGTTTTCTGCTGTTTGTCCTTCTGTTTTACTTTGCAGGTTTCTGGTAGGCGCGGGTAATGAGAGTAACTGGGAGCACCTGGCCAGTGTCCCTAGAGCATTTAAACTGTCTTAAGTGGTCCCTGGAGTGCTGGCTGTCTCAGTCTTTGCTGTATCTCCATCCACCCAGCACCATGCTATTTGTCTGGTTGGCTTCAGCCTAGTTGTTTTAGGTTTTATGCTAGGCAGAGACACCTGTTTTATGGCTCCTTGTGGTTATTAACTTGATAAATTTTGGTTAAATTGTGACTCTCCCTGTTTTTTTCATGGCTCATGAGCTGGACATGATTTATTTGTACTCTTGTTTAACACACAGTATGACCACTAAATTATGTAAAGTGCAGACAGGCTAGCTTCTTGAAAACTCTGCAGCTTAGATGTCGTCATCTCGCACCATATTCCTCCTTCCATTTGGATTTCATTTATTACCAGAAAGTATTTTACTGTACATACTATGAGTATGTATGAGTATGACCGCTGTAGCAAAGTATTACATGTAAGTGTGTACTGTGCTGTGTCTTCATGCATGCTCAATCATCCAGGTAAGGAAATCCCAGAAAGTTGATTCTGTTGATCGGGACGTAGCGTCTCAGAGAGACTAACGAAGTCACTTGGATGAGTGACGAAAAGTAAGTAATGTAGCTGTGTAAGACATGTCATGTGTATGTCATGTGTATGTGTGCTCAAACCCTCTTTAAGCATCAGTGACAACATCGTTATTTTCAACTTTACATGTCTGTACACAGAGATGACACTTTTTACAATCATATATTATATACATAAACTATACTATTGGACCATAATTATTAATCAGTTGATGTGTATATCACTTGAATGTTGCAGCTGTTGATGATTTTAATTACTTGTATATTGCTGGGTATCTTGATCTTATTTATATACATATTATTCATATAGTGCCATTTCACAACAACAGTCCAAATAACTAAATAAGAATAATAAGTAACTAAAACTTTAAAATAATTGCTATGGAGTACAAAGTAAAGTAATTATTCAAAACCAAGCAAATACACGGTCAACATTCTGCAGAAATCTTTTTTTTTTCGAAGTTTCTTCATGACATTGGTAAAAATATAAACACTTAAGGGATAATCTCCTTTTTCCCAGAAAAAAAGGGAAAAAAAGAAATTTTCACTTGAAAGCAAAACAACATTTGAAAATAACAATGCTTAATTAAAAAAGATGCTCATTATGCTTTGCAATGCTATTTATAGCAGAGAACACTCATAAATCACTCACACAGAAACAGACGTTTGAGTGGGACCACATGAACACTCCTCCCTGCGGTGATGATGATGTCACCATGCAGGTGCAGCAGCGAGGGATTAACCACTAATGAGAGCTTGTCATTGCTTTAAAAATATCTAATTGGTCCACGTCATTACAAAGCAGTGTTGGCATGTCTCGTCTTTGTCGCCACTGCACTATTGTTCTGTGTGTTTTCTCTCTAAGCCCACATTTCTGCAATAATGACAGAGTTCCTCCAAGCAACAGTTGCTCTTTTGTTCTTCTGGGATGAGGCCGCTGTTAATGGTATAGTATTAAGGTACATCCTGTCTATATTTAGTAACAGCATTACTGAGACTTTGATGTGCAGCCTAAGACTCTAAGCCCTAGCTTGGCTAGCAGTTTATCTTTAGCTTCAAAACTGAGAAAAGAGAAAGATGTTGTGTTTGTGTGGTTTCAGTCACTCAGCTCAAGTGATGCATCACGTTTACATGTGTCATCACTCATTTGAGAGACTTTGTCAGACTTTGAACTCAATGCATATATTTTTGGGAACAATTTTCAAGTCATTTGTTTTTGTCTTGTTTTCCCAAATTTTCTCCCCTGGGGCCCTGCCGTCAAGAACTTGTTTAACTGTCTCAGTGACCGCGCCCCCAGTGATGTGCGAGTCATCCACCTCATCCCCAGACTCTGCTTCCTCTACAGAAGACATGTTAGCAGAATTAAGGAGATCCTCAAAGTATTCCTTCCGCCACCTGGCTATATCCTCAGCTGAGGTCAGCAGCACCACACATGTACTATACACCATGTGAGTAGAGCACCACTTTCTTCCTTCTGAGTCACCTGATAGTTAGTCAGCATCACTTTGAGGCAGATCAAAAGTCTTTTTTCATGCCCTCACTGAACTCCTTCCACACCTGAGTTTGTGCTTCAGCTATTGCCCAAGCTGTGCTCTGCTTGGCCTGCTAGTGCTCATCAGTTGCCTCTGAAGTCCCACAGGCTACCCAAGCTTGATAGAACTTCTTCAGCTTGATGGCTCCCTTAACCTCCGGTGTCCACCATCTGGTTAGGGAGTTACCAACATGGCAGGCACCAACCACCTTGCAGATGCAGGTCCTTGCAGCAGCCTCAGCAATGGATGTGCAGGACATATTCCATTTGGACTCAATGTCCCCTATTTTATAGAGAATTTCATTATTTCTGCCATTACTGGATAAATAAATTCATGAGATTTAGACACAAACTCTGCTTTAATGTTTCCCAGTTTATCATTTTCTAATCTGATCTAATATCAGTCTTCACTGAGAAATAATGGCTTGTTTACAGCCCAGCAGAGAATTTTTAACTGAGTTACAGTTAATAGCCAAAGTTCAGTAATAGTAACTGTATTGTCATAATAAGCCTTTGGTCCATAATGTTTGTTTTCCCGGAGCCATAGCTGTGATTCTGGAGCCTCTCGCTCCTCCTCATTGAACCACCTGCGAGCCATCAGACAGCAGCCTAATCCACGACTGTCCAAAAGGACCATCCACACCTCGTCAGATTATCAGCTTACTCAGCATGGCAAACAGACCAGCTTGCTTTTACTTTCTCATGCTAATCATTCTGTACGTTAACATAACTTTTCTGTGTCTCCAGTGTGTAATCCTGCTATGAGTCACTTTCCACGCCAACGCACTCACCTGTCAGACACTAGTCATTGCTCACATTTTCCCCAGCAAGCTCAGTCCTTCACCCAGTTTAATCCTTGCTCATGTATTTCTCCTGACCATAGCATGGATATGTAGTCTTTAATTAAACAAAGGTTTTATCGGTAAAGGCAAACACGTTATAAGAAATGTCTGTTTTTATAGAGCTATTTACATGTGGGTTATCTCGATTTTAAACATTTCAATATAGTTTTGAAGGGATGAGACATTTTAAATAAGGAATACAGGTTGCCACTATGATTAGAACCAAATTAGATCCTGATGGGATGAGGTGGGAAATGAGCTGACCTCTGAGAATGATTGAGGTAATTTTCAGTGGAAAATATGTCGAGGTTCAGACTTTGAATTTTCAGACAACTGTACCTATCAAAATGGTATTTGATTTAATTTAATTTAATAACTGAATATCAATCTGTGAACACATTTCAACATGAAATATTTAGAACAGAAAACTGTCTGCAGCTGCATTTTAAAAGTTACTTTAAAATTCAGGGTTTTGTTCAGATTTTCTTCTTTACTGTTTACTGCATAGACTCCACTGACTCTTTTAAAAACAGCTGCAGACATTTTCATACAGAAACGCCTTTAATTAATTTGCTGTTTTATGCTGTATCCTGTTGCTTTACATTGTTATATGTTATTATTTTATTTTTTATTTTACTGTTAATCACTTTGTGATTTTAATCTGTAAAAAACACTATATAAATACATTTTAGTCACTTACTGAATGATAATATCGGTATCACTGCCCCATCATTAAAACAAGAGCAGACCAGAGACTATAATTGCTATAATTCCAACCCTCATGGCATTAAAAGTTGGGAGAGGTAATAGAGAAATTTAAAACATTATAAAGTAGGATAACTTGCAAATCTTAAAAGGTCAAAAGCCACAAAGGTGACAAAGATAAATGGCTCTGTTCACTTAGATCTATATCTCTAATATGGATGCTTGTCAGGGAAAGTTAGAGGTTTCAAAACAGATTCTTTAGTTACCTTCTCGCTATCTGTGCACCAACTTTCATGGTGACCTCTTGGACTGGTGACGCCACTTTTCAGAGAACTAATTGGCGGTGCTTATTATATTAGCACTGATCTGCTGTGTTGAACAAAGTTTCTGTGTTGCTTTTCATTCAGTTGACACTGTAACCGCACTTACTCTGTCTGTTTTGTTTATGTTTCTCATTTATTTGTTATCAATATTTATTCTTTGTTTACACATCATGTCAAGTATGCCTTGACATGCTGAAAGTGGGATCTCTGCCAGTGCAGCCTTGGCAAGATGTCTGTTCTATAATGCGATTTTGTAGGAGTTACATCGGCTTTTCTAATAAGATGTGTTGCTTTCACACACTTACAGAAATTTGGAGTGCTTTACAAAAATAAATACTACTTTACATGCAATCAAATGTAATTACGATTATGATGATGACGTCTGCTTCTTCTTTTGATTGTTCCCTTTGGGGATTGCCCTGTTCCCAGCGTCCTCTGCTCAAAAATATGTGTTCATTACTCTCTTAAACATTTCACCTTCACTGTGCAGAACAAGTTTAATACTGGAAAGTGAATTCTTCTGCTGAAGGTTCTGAGGTTTGTCTGTAATGCTGTCATAAAGCTGCAAGGAACAAGGTACCATATAGTGACCAGTTCATGTGAGAAACAGTTATCATTATCAATTTTCTAGTTGTGATTCTTACACATTTGTGCAATAAAGACAGACATCTCATAGCCGTTCTTTTGAGTTTCCACATGATGAATGTTGCAAGATTTTCTCTGGCCATGCTTAAAGCAAGCTTGTGCAGCTGTACCACATTCTTTTTTTTTTTTTTTTTTTACAAACTTTTAATAAAACTTTTTTCACTTGATCATTTGATCACTAAAAATTTACAAAAATGCTACTAAACTAAATTGCTACACATGCTATATCCACATAAAAAAGAAAGAATAAAAAATAATTCTCAAATCTGTGTCAAGTATATTGACAGGATCTGCTCTTTGCATTGTTTTTTTATTTAATTTTTATGGCACAAAGTATGTTTAAAAACAAACAAACAAACAAAAAAACCCCAGCATGAATACATATAAACTAAAATATTATCCCCCCTAGAAGTAAATACTGTCCAGTGATTTCAGTTTTATATCTATTACATCAAAACCTATTTGGTTATTTGAATAGCTCTAGATTTAGCCTGTGGAAAGGGAAAAATTAGCAATCCCACAGAAAAAAAAGTGAAGAAAAATGATGATTTGACAGGGCGTTAGCATCAGTTCAGTCCTGGCAAATGTGTCCTTATGGTTTTGCCCCTTGTTATCTTAGCAGTTTGGGAAAGTACAGTAGCAGCTGCACTGTGGTGCTCCGAGTGTCTGGCCTAAGCTATTTATTTGAAATCCAAGCCATAAGATATCAACTAAATTAAAAATCTCTTAAAGTAAGACCCTTAAAGCTGTGACTCCGAGAGCTTAAAGTATCCAGGCTCTAGAGTGATCTAGCCAACAGTGGCTGCTGCTGCTCCTGTCGCCTTGTCTGCTGATTCTGATTGTGAAGCGGTGGTGAGAGGATTTGGCATCTGATGTAGTGCTACAGGGTCATTTTAAAAATTCAGAAGGATTGCAGCACTTGGATACCTTGTAACACATTTAGATGTGAGAAAATGTGAGGTGCTGGTTATTTGGAGCTATCCTGCTCTGCTAGCTGGTATCAACCCACTTACAGCAAGACATGGATGTCGAAGGTGCTGACCCCATCAAGCAGATATTTTATTTTGAGGAAAAGAAAAGGCAGTTGGAAGCTGAAGCTCAGTACATATTTAATAATGGTGCACACTGAGATGGCCCTGAACTTGTCTTTGAGTTATAAAGGTTTGAAAAGTTTGCTCAGAATCGTAGGCTGAACAGCCTCTCAAAACCTGACTCGTGTTGGTTTCTTACAATGGAAGATCGTATTGATCAGGTTAGTATGCAGGTAAATTTGATCTTTTGAAAGGTTACTGGCAAGTGCCACTCACAAAAAGGGCACAGGAGATTTTGGCATTTGGCAACACTTTCCAGTCTGTACTCATATGCAGTCAAGCCATTTGGGTTGTGGAAAGCTTGTGCCTTTTTTTTTCAGTGGCTGATAAACTGGGTGGTTTCCTGTCTGGTTGATTGTTAGGCATGATAAGCTCTCACCCTTCCATTGTGAGAGGTTACCAAGACTGCAGTAACATGGTTGAAAAGGTGTTGGATCCACCGCTCCTGGTTTTGGTTTATTTATTTTGCCCTGGACAACACTAACATACACTTCTTGTGATTCCCAGTTTCAAAATGAAAAATGCAAGGCACAATGACAGATACCCTCTCTCATGTAAGATTCTGTAGTTTTCTTGCTATAGGCTCAAGCATGGGGGACTTCCCATGATGCAAAGAGTTTTTGTTTTCCTTTTTTTCTCTCCTGATGCATTAATTCCACACTACTGCATGCCCTTAACCTTTGTCCTCTCTTCTTTATTTTGCATCCTGTTTGGTTTTGTTTTTGTGGTCTTTGTACACGCTCAACTTTTCTCTTCTCTTTCCCCTCATCTCCAAACCAATCAGTTGCTGCCCCTCCCTGTGCCTGGTTCTGCCAGAGGTGTCTTCCTGTTAAAAAGGAAGTTTTTCCTCTCCAACGTCACCAAGTTCTGCTTATAGGGGATTTCCTGATGACTGGGGTCTTCTCTCTAATATTGCAGGCTATTTACCTTGAATTGAATTCAACTCATCCATCAACTGCCAACACGAATGCTTTAATTCTTCAAAAAACACACTTATTACACCAAAAAAGTCTCATGTCTCGCCTATTTTTCATTGGCTATGAGCTGGCCTGTGACATCAAGAAGTCTTGAGGTGGACGGAGTGATGCGCAGCCTCCGCCCCAGAGGTGGAACTCCAACCCCCACACTCCCACGGACGATGACAGTACCCCCCCCTCAAGGGACGCCTCCTGGCGGCCGACCAGCCTCAGCACCACGCCGTGACCTAAAAAAATCAGAAATCAAAGACGGATCGAGAATCAAAGAACGAGAAACCCAGGCACGCTCCTCAGGCCCATAACCCTCCCAATCGACCAGGAACTGCCGACCCCTGCCCCGCCGACGCACATCCAGAATGCGCCGGACGGTAAAGGCAGGGTGGCCATCAATGAGCCAGGCGGGCGGTGGGCGGCCGGACGGAGGGCACAGAGAGCTGAGCCAAACCGGCTTCATCTGAGACACGTGGAACACCGGATGGACACGCAACGCAGGCGGCAATGAAAGTCTAAGAGCCGTAGGACTGAGCACCTCTGCGACCTTAAACGGCCCAATGTAGCAAGGGGACAGCTTCCGAGAAACCGCCTGAAGGGGAATGTCCTTGGCAGCAAGCCAAACCTCCTGTCCCACAGCGTACACGGGGGCCGGGGTCCGCCGTTGATCAGCGTAAAACCGCAGGCGAGCAGCCGTCTTCGTCAACGCCTCCCGAGTCCTCCTCCAAGTCCGTCGACAACGCTGGAGATGGTGCTGCACCGAAGGCACCGCCAGCTCTGCCTCCTGCTCGGGAAACAGCGGAGGCTGATACCCCAACGAGGCCTCAAACGGAGATAGTCCAGTGGCAGAGGAGGTCAAGGCATTATGGGCGTACTCGACCCAAGGTAAGTAGGTGGACCAGGTGGATGGGTTGTGGGCGGTCACGCAGCGAAGCGTGGACTCCAATTCCTGGTTCAATCGCTCAGTCTGTCCATTCGACTGAGGATGATAGCCCGAACTTAATGATGGTTTTGCCCCTAGCGCAGTACAAAAAGCCTTCCACACCTGTGAAGTGAACTGAGGACCTCTGTCCGAAACTATATCTGTGGGTATTCCGTGAAGTCTAAAAACATGTTCTACCAACAGTCTAGAGGTCTCAGCCGCCGTAGGCAGCTTTTTCAGCGCCACAAAATGGGCAGCCTTGGAGAACCGATCCATGACCGTGAGGATAGCCGTGTTCCCCGAGGAGTCAGGGAGCCCCGTGACAAAATCCAAGGCAATGTGCGACCAAGGGCGGTGAGGTGTCGGTAGCAGCTGTAGATATCCGAAAGGGCGCTGGTTGCGGGTCTTATTCCGCGCACAGACCGTGCAAGCTGCCACATACTCCCTCACATCCTTGTCTAAGGTGTCCCACCAAAAATGTCTCTTAATAAAAGCCGTTGTCCTGCCTTGACCTGGGTGGCACGTGAATTTTGCCGTATGGACCCGCTCTAAAACCTTTGCTCAAGCTGCTTTGGGAACGAAGCGACGACCCGCCGGTCCCGTGCCCGGGTCAGGCTCCGTCCGCAGAGCCCGGTCGATGACATCCTGCACCTGCCAGGTGACTGCCCCAACCCTGCAGGACGCCGGCAGGATGGTGGGTCTCGCGGATGACTCCTCCTCCACCTCAAACTGTCGGGACAGAGCATCCGGTTTCGTGTTTTTCGAGCCTGGACGATAAGAGATGGAAAAGTTAAAACGAGTGAAAAACAACGACCAACGGGCCTGACGGGCGTTCAGTCTCTTAGCCTCCTTGAGGTAAGTTAAGTTCTTGTGGTCCGTCCAAACCACAAACGGGTGTTCGGCACCTTCTAACAGATGCCGCCACTCCTCCAGTGCCAACTTAACCGCTAAGAGCTCTCG
>VVHJ01045653.1:0-15083 GCA_015107715.1 Tylochromis polylepis
TTCCCGCTCCATCACACCACTACACATGCAGGGCCTTGAGGTACAGGTGTGTCACTGAGGTGCAGAGAAGGCATTCCTCCTCTGTCCCCTTCTGGCCACCTGTGCCTCAATTTTATTCCACAACCTAGACATTCACATTACTTACACTCTCATAACACATACATATAGGGCCTTGGGGGTGGGCACGCTAAACAGTGTCTGGAGGATGGTCTGTTTATTCAGCCTCACCTCAGGCACTGGTGTCCACCTGTCAATTTTAAAGACATGTAGACATCGAGGGTTCTCGGGAGGGGCCATGCTGACACTGCTTTCCGGCAGAGAGTACCATGCCCTTCCCATGTTTTAAATGCACTTTAGAACAGTACGCAGCAACACCACATATGAGCAGGTGGAGAGAGATATGGGGTCTTCACACCCCCATTCTCTGTTTGCAGGAGGCGGCTGTCTGGTCGAGGTCTGGGATGCTGGGCTTCCCTGCTGCTGCAGGACCAGGAGTGGTCTGCTTGTCTCAACTCCAGAGCAAAGGGAAACATCTCCTGGGTCTGGGGGTGGATTACCCCTCTGGGGGTGATGGTACCTGGACCTGGGGGGCATAGAGTATGTTTAGTGAGTGTGTGTGTGTGTGTGTGTGTGTGTGTGTGTGTGTACAGTGTTCATTTCTGTTTGTCTCCATGTTGGACGAGTGCTGAGTATTTGTACGTGTGCTTGTTTTTGTCTTTGTTTTTCCAGCAGGTGATCTAGCGGATTTGCTATTGTCTTTTCTCACTGTCCCTCTTCCCCTCTGTTTTTCTTTCCCTCTCCTTTTCTTGAACTTCTCTTGTCTACGTCTTTCCCTTTCCTATCCCCCGGTCATGTCTGTTCCGATTGTAATAACTTAAAAGTAAAAAAAAATGTAAAAAATAAATAAATAAATGATAAATCTCAATCAAGTGGACCAGTATAGCAAAGCCATAATGATGGACCAGTATGGCAAAAGCCATAATGATCCACTTGGCAAAATAAATCTGTTGGGCATTTTTCTTGGCCTTCAGACAATAATTCTGATTGCTACAGTGCCAAACGGGACAGGCATAAAAAAAAAAAAAAGTTACAGCACTTTGATGAAGTCTTTTCCCCACTGCTATTAAGTTATTGTAAATTTAAACGGTATTAGGAAATGATTAGACAAAAGAAGGCTTTCAGGATATATTGTTAAATGTTTAGTTTCTATGCCATATGTCTGAACAAGATCTAGAGTGTAATTAAAGTAGTGGGTGGGTTCTTTTACATTTTGAAAGAAGCAATTTGAGTCTAATAATAGATTAAATGCTATTTTCATCACTTGGTCAAAGGCTGAGTGTAGAATATCATCACGGCTCCAGTGGAAAATTTTCTGTGGAGGGAATCACTGGAACCAGCGGGGGGCCGTGGTAACAGCCTGCTTCCCAGAGACAGCATCGAATGACCTCCTGTCACCGCTGAGTGCAGCGCAAACACTATGGCTGTGAACGCCCCTTAATCCACTAAACCTGGGCCAATCTGTCCTCAGAATTAAGGGATGCATCAGGCAGGAACTAATCGCAGCCTTAAGCCTATGTATTTTGCTCTTATATTTAAATTCCACTTGCCGTATGGGATATTTATGAATGTCCCCATGCACATGGTGAATTTCCACCCACTCTGCCCCCAGCAAAGCTCGTGGCCAAACCAGGGTTTTGTGGACCAGGGTCTACGGACAGCACACCAGAGCCTGGCTTTGGCACCTTACCAGAATGCTGTATTTCCCTACTGGATGAGGGGAAAGTGCTGGATCCCCAGCAATGCAGAACACTTGCCCCACATCCATCAACGGGGACTGCTGGCACAGGTGTCCCAGCCGCTTGCAACTCCAGCACTCCTGCCTCAGCATTTGTATGGCTGTGAGTTGGGAGCACCACCTGTAGTTGCCAGGACCTTTGGATTGAGATCAGAGAAAAAAGAGTTAGTGGCCCCAAGTCGCAGTGGTTGCTCCACAGGTGGTAGTGCCGGGGCAGAACTGAGGAGCCTTCCATTCGCCGGCCAACCACGATCCCTGGCCTCTTCCAGCCTCACCACTAGGTGGTCCTCCGCCAGCATGACTGCTGCCTCTGGGCTTGCCGGCTGATGGTAATGGAACCACCCTGCTATCTCTCCAGGAAACCCCTCCACAAATTGTTCGAGGACCACTTGCTCCAGCAGTCGTGCCTCTCCTCTCAGTGGCCTAGGCTGCAGCCACCTTGCCGCTGCATCTTGGAGCTGTCCAGCAAATGCAAAGAGCAAAGAGGCCTGGAACAAGTCGAGGAATGCCTAGGGGTCATCCTTTACCATCATCCATTGCAGCGTCACCAAAAGGCTGGGGGAGGGCAGCAATGCAGAGTTTCCAGACCAAACAACCAACCTCTCCACAGCTCAGCCTGGTCATGAAGTTTTTCCAGCTGTGGATGATGCATTACCCCCTGCTACCTGTGCATCACTACAAGCTCTGCCACCTTTTGCCCTAGCAGCTGGGCGGCAGCGCAGGCTGTGGTTCTGAAATGTCTGTCTGAGTTTTTGGCACCACTGTAACACAAGGGTGTTATGGACCCAGTACAACATAAACCCACACTCCCAACCTGTGTTAGCAGGGAAGTGATGGTTTATTTTTCAGCGCAATTACACCACAAAAACTCTGGGTCCCAGAATTACTGAAATAGGGATAGCATGATTAGGTAACTGGTCTAAGGTGCCCAGCCAGCCTCCCTGGCACTGCCCCATGAACCCAGTGCACCACTCCTCATCTGCAGCAGAGTTGCAGACCACACCCCTCCACACAGGCACAAATGCTTTTGCTACAAAAATAGCCCCGTAAAAACCCAGATAAATGTGAAGGCTTTGTGTCAGATAAAGTATCAAATCTTTGCCAAATCCAGTCTATTGGATGTTGTACAAATGACCCACTAGCCACTAGTCATGCAGTCAGTTGATGTCACATTTTTGTATCACCTCAGCTTGCTTGGAACCCCCAGCTGAGTAGGTACTAAAAAAATTACATGGTACCAGGTACTACCACCTAATTACCACTTAATTAAATGCTACCACCCTAAAAACCGAGTTGACTCAAGTCGAGCCAAGCTGACTTGAGCAGGTACTGGTGGAAAAGGGCTAATATGTCTCGTGGTGTCCCCCAAGGCTCAATACTTGGACTAATTCTTTGGGGGTTTTTTTCTTTTTCTTTTTATGTGTTACATCTCACCCTGGGCCATCTACTTCATAGTTTTAAAGTTTTAAAAATTGTATTTTCTTAAATTTTAGATCTTGAAACTATATATTATCAAAAAAAAGATATATATATGTATTTTTTTTTTATCAGAACACTTAGATAATTGATATTATACAATAGTCTGCATTTTACCTGCCCCTCTTCCCCCTACACTGCCAAGGCTAATGGCCTCTTCCAAAGTTAACTAGCTAGTGGATACGATACTGCCAAAATGAATGAAACAGGTATGATAGGAAAACGAACCCCCCCCCCCAAAAAAACAAGGGTGGTCTGTAACATTTGTGCCCAGGGATCTGTAACACAGTGATCCAATCATGAGCCTCTCCTGCCTCAGTGACTGCTTCTCTACCATTACTAATCAGATATATTACATTTTTCTCAATCTCAGTCCTTGTAAAAGTGAGGCCCTAGTATTCTGCCCTGCAGTTTCTCTAAGTAGGTCAGACCCCTCACCAGTAACATCAGATCATCTGCTAAAAACCTTGATATCATCTTTGACCAACACCAAATTTTGAAACTCACATCTCAGAACTCATCCAGTCTTGTTTACTTCACCACAGAAATATTGCAAAAATCAAACTTTTACTGTCATTCAATCATCTGACATTTTTAGTTCACACTTTAATCTTCTCTTTTCTTGATTATTGCAATTCACTTTTCACGTGCATCTCTCAGTCCTCCATAGCTCGTTTCCAATTGGCAGAGAATGCAACAGGAGGGCTGCTAACAAAAACTAGCTGGCGCTCACATATCACACCTATTCTTTTTTTCTTTTTTTTTTTTCCATCACACCTATTCTTGGATCCTTTGACTGGCTTCAAGTGAAATTCAGAATCCACTTATAAGGCTCTACATGGACAGGGCCCTGATTATATAGCAGAGCTTTTGAGACCTTATCACTCAGATGACCTGACCAGGGTCTCCTAACTGTTCCACACTCTTACAATAAAACCAGAGGTGACCGTGCTTTTGAGGCCTTCCTCAGCCTGTCAGGTCAGGTGGTTATGTGATTTGTTCTAAAGAACTGGTGGAAACTAACTTTTATAGGTTAGTTTTCCCTTAAGCTTTATCCCATTATTTGGGCCTTAGCTTGCATTTATGTATGTGTATGGAAGTGTGTGTGTTTTAATGAATGTCTGAACATGAATACTTATCTTTAAAGTGTGGCTTTTTTACATTCTTGTAAAATTTTCTCTGCTGTGACACTATTGTATTGATAGAGTCAGCTCACAGACAGATGTTTAAATATACACACACGAGGTGGAAACAAAACACACATGAGTTTAGTATGTTATTTATGCATTTCTACAGTAATAAGAATCCTGGTAGACAAATTCAATTTTAACTTTTTTAATATGTGTTTTAACTCTTTTTTAGCCAAAAAATGACAGCATACAATAAGAATAATACATGTTTACTCATCATGTGTATTGTTATCATGCTATCAGTATATAATATAGTTATGATATATACAGTATTATTATATACTATATTTATTGCTGCAGCAAGAATACTGACAGGGACTAAAAAGGGAGAGCATATTTCTCTTATACTGGTTTCTCTTCATTAGCTCCCTGTTAAATCCAGAATCAAATTTAAAACCCTTCGTATCACATACAAGATCTTGAATAATCAGGCCCAACTTATTCAAGATTAGACTTTAAACTTTCCTTTTTGATAAAGTATATAGTTAGGGCGGAATCCCCACTTAGTTACACTGCAATTGGTGTAGGCTGCTAAGGGCTTCCCATGATACACTGACTGTTTCTTCTTCACTCACCTTTTTCACTCACTATATGTTTATACACCTCTCTGCAATTAATCATTAATTATTATTAATCTCTGGCTCTCTTCCACAGCGTGTCTTCATCTTGTCTTCCTACACTCACCCTAGGCAGTTGTGGCAGATGGCCACCCCTTCCTGAGTCTGATTCTGACGGAGGCCTCTCCTGTTAAAAGGGAGTTTTTCCTTCCTACTGTGGCCAAAGTGATGGCTCACAGGGGGTCATATGATTGTTGGGGGTTTCTCTGTATTACTGTAGGGTATTTACCTTACAATATAAAATGCCTTGAGGCAACTATTGTTGTGATTTTCTATAATAATAAAATTGAATTGAACAGACCTGGCACACCTAAACGTATAGTGAGGGTGCACTGGTAATGCCTAGCAAAGGTCCCAGTCCACGAGATCTTCAATGCACACCTCTGGCAGATCTTCAACAGCATTCCAAGGGAGACTGGGGACATTGAGTCCGAATGGACCATGCTTAGCACCTCCATTGCCGAAGCCGCTGCACTGAGCTGTGACCGCAAGGTGGTTGGTTTTGCTGTGGTGGTAACCCCCCAAACCAAATGGTGGACACCAGAGGTGAAGGGAGCCACCAGGCTGAAGAAGGAGTCCTATTGGGCTTGGTTTGCCTGTGGGACTTCAGAGGCAGCTGATAGGTACTGACAGGCCAAGTGGAAAGTGGCTCGGGCAGTCGCTGAAGCAAAAACTTGAGTGTGGGAGGAGTTTGGAGAGGCCATGGAAAAAGACTTTCAGACTGCCTCGAAGAGATTCTGGCAAACTGTCAGGCGACTCAGGAGGGGAAAGCGATGCTCTTCCTGCACTGTGTATAATGCGGGTGGAGCGCTGCTGACTTCGACTGAGAACATTGTTGGCGCTGGAATGAATACCTCATGGATCTCCTTAATCAGACTGGCATGTCTTCCGTGGAGGAAGCAGAGTCTGGGGACGAGGGGGACAACTCGCCTATTTCCGGAGGTGAGGTCACTGAGGCAGTTAAACAACTCCTTGGTGGCAGAGCCCCTGGGTGGATGAGGTTCACCCTGAGTTCCTGAAGGCTCTGGATGTTGTAGGGCTGTCTTGGTTGACACGCCTCTACAATGTTGCGGTGAGATCAGGGGCGGTACCTCTGGATTGGCAGACTGGGGTGGTGGTTCCCATCTTTAAGAAGGGGGACTGGAGGCTGTGTTCAGGGATCACACTCCTCAGCCTGCCTGGGAAAGTCTATGCCAGGGTGCTGGAAAGGAGAGTTCGTCTGCAAGTCGAACCTCAGATCTGTATCTGGAGATACAGATCTCCAGAGGAACAATGTGGTTTTCGTCCTGGTCGTGGAACACTGGACCAGCTCTTTATCTGCTCAAGGATACTTGAGGTTGCATGGGAGTTTGCCCAACCAGTCTACATGTGTTTTGTGGACTTGGAGAAGGCATTTGACCTTGTCCCTTGGAGTGTCCTGTGGGAGGTGCTTCGGGAGTATGGGGTGCCTAGCCCATTGCTATGGGCCATTCGATCCTTATACAACCGTTGGAAGAGCTTGGTCCGCATAGCCAGCAAGAAGTCAGACTCGATCCCCGGTGGGTGATGGACTCTGCCAGGGCTGCCCTTTGTCACTGATTCTGTTCGGAATTTTTATGGACAAAATTTCTAGGCGTCGCCAAGTGGCGGAATGCTTTCACTTGGGTGGTCTCGGAATTTCATCTCTGCTTTTCGCAGATGATGTGGTTCTGTTGGCTTCATCGGGTGATGAAGCAGCCGAGTGTGAAGCGGTGGGAATGAGAATCAGCACCTCCTTAACAGCACCACCCTAACCCTGAGCCGGAAAAGGGTGGAGTGCCCATTCTAGGTCAGGAGTGGGCACTCCTCCCCAAGAGGAGTTTAAGTTTAAGTGTCTCGGGGTCTTGTTCATGAGTGGCAAGAGAAGGGAGTGGGAGATCAACAGAGGGATTGGTGCTGCAGCTGCAGTGATATGGATGCTGTACTGGTCCGTTGTGGTGAAGAGAGAGCTGAGTGTAAAAGCGAAGCTCTCAATTTACTGGTTGATCTACGTCCCTACCCTCACCTGTGGTCACGAGCTGTGGGTAGTGACCGAAAGAACGAAATTGCGACTATAAGCGGCGGAAATGAGCTTCCTCTGAAGGGTGGCTGGCCTCCTCCTTAGAGATAGGGTGAGAAGTTCAGCTATCCGGGAGATGCTCAGAGTAGAGCCGCTGCTCCTCCATATCGAAAGGAGCCAGTTGAGGTGGTTTGGGCATCTGATAAGGATGCCTCCTGGGTGCCTCCTGGGTGAGGTGTGAGGTGGGCACGTTCCACCGGGAGGAGGGCCCGGGGCAGACCCAGGGCACGCTGGAGAGATTATATATGTTTCGGCTGGCCTGGGAACATCAAGGCGTTCTCCTGGACAAGCTGGAGGAGGTGGCTGGGGAGAGGGAGGTCTGGGCTTCTCTGCTTAGGCTGCTGCCCCCGCAACCCAGACCCAGATAAGCGGAAGAAGATGGATGGATGGATGGATGGATGGAATTGCTCAAAACATGCCCAGCATTATGCAGACCAACCTGATGAAGTCTGGTTGGACTGCATATGCTCAGGGCGCTGTGTAGCTTCTCATAGTAACATTTAGAACACAGAGGTAACAAAAAGTTTTCCCAAAAGATACACCAGAGATTTTTGGAAGATCTAAAAGGTTAAAAAGACTTCTTTACAGACTCCTCAAAGACTGTTCTGATTATTAGAGTCAAAACATAGTCAGTTTAATAACTAGATAAGTGTTCATTTAGGCAGAAAACTACACTGTCTTTAAGAGACATTGGTAGAGCCACAGACTGAGCCCAGAGGATCTGCTGATTCAATGGGCAGCAGGGAGGGGACGGTAGTAAGGATGCATTTAATTGATGACTTAGTTTGAAGTATAGAGGAGGGGGTGAATGAAACAACACACACAGTTCTCTCATCACCATCTGCCTGGGGTCAGCATCCCATCACCCTCCCCAAAGATGAAGAGAAGACCAGCTTCCCCTCCCCCCCTCATCTCCCTGCATCTTTTCTAGCTCTTGCCCTTTTGCCCCAGTGACCCATATGCAGTTCTCAAAGAACACTATGGACTACATGGAATGATGCACACACAGCTGTGTAGCAGCTTTTAAAGAAAAGAAAATGGTGGATCACAGACGTGAAAGTGTGACATCGTTTCTCATTCTGATCATTGTCACTGTTTGCTTTCGGCCAAACAGAATCCAGGCTGCCATTATTCACAAGGCTGGTCTTCATCAGTACAATAAACACATAAATAAAAACAACCAAACAAACAAAAAGATATACATAAGATGCTAAAAAACACCTGAGATAATCTGTTCTCTGACATTGGGTAGAAGAAAAATGACTGACGTACCCGGTGCTCGTTGTCATTTCGTTTCCTCTACTGCCATCTTGTGGCCAAATTTTTGACACACACAGTAGAGCCATTTTATTGTCGCAGGAACACCGCGCGCCATTAAGAAAAGACAAAAAGACATGATAGCACGAAGCTTTGGTTTTCTTTTTTTTGAATTCACGTTAACTTAAACAAAATCTAAAACTTTTAGATTACGGAAGAAAACGACAGCACTACCTGACACTTAAAATGTTCTTTCTGATTTTGGGGTTTTTCCATTATGGTAAGAGTCTTTTCAAATTATGTTACGCTCCTCACGCATATATTTTTGTTAGTTTTGTTGAGTCATCTGAGCTACGTGTTTGTATTTGATTTGTCACCTTATTTGTCACTACCATTTTTTCTCACATAATAATAATAATAGTAATAATAATAATGATAGCAGAGAAGACGATAAAAAAAATGGGAGGAAAAGGCCATGACGTGACACCGGAAGTAGAAGGCGTCATGGCCACTGCAGTGGTTCCTCACACACCCTGAGTAAAAAAGCGGAGCACAGGTCAGTGTTTCCTCCTGATAAGGCTGGGACAGTGAGCGACAGCTAAGGGAATCTGCTCATCATGAGAAGTGTGCTGATGGTAGCGGAGAAGCCGTCCTTGGCTCAGGCCATTGCCAAAATCCTTTCTAAAGGTGGGTACAGAGTGAATGCTGTGTCGATCAGCACGGAGTGGAAGTATGGTCGAGCCGCTGGTTAATTTTGTTCTTTTGCACTGAGAAAATTGCGCCTCATTATCGTTGTTCAGTGTTCCGTTGCTACAATGACGATAAAGAGTCTGATTCTGGCGAGCTTTGTTCTTGTTTAGGAGAACTTGTGGAAAACGATTGCATTTATCAAACACGGCTGAGCTGCTTCTTTGACTCGAGCGGCAATGGCTTGTTATCTTCTGATAATGAAGTCGATTAGTTTTGATCAGCTGACCTTTTGGCGTTTGTTTGTTTGTTTGTTTGTTTGTTTGTTGTTTTTTTAGAAAATTAAGATTTCTTAAATCTGGTCACTCAGCATATATACGCCTAGCTGGTCTGCTAGTCTTGCTCAGAGTAATCCCAGTGAGGATCCCTGTGTTGGACTTAAGGGTTTGTTTCTTTTTGTTTGCCTATACTGCTAAATAACACATTCATATTATATACAATAATTAAAGCAATACTCAGTCTTGGACTGAATCTTGAATTAAAAAGGAAAGTGTTGTGATAACTAGACTGTCAAAACACTACATACGGACACAGAATTGACACCATATAATGTAAAGTGTCTCAGATTGCTTTAATGAGCTGTTAACAGATGTGTAATAAGTGATGACTTTTTCAATGTCTTCTGGAAAACAAGCACAATGAGTGAAATGGGCTATTTCTCAATAAAACTGATCTGAAGACTATGGTTTGTCTAAACAGTGGGTGTTGGTGAAGTTCTCCAGTGGCCTAAGTTGAACATAGCATGCTCTGTTGTGTTCAGCTGTGTCTGGAGATGGCACATATACATGCCACAGTGATGAGCTCAAACTCCAGAGAGTAGCTGGCTGAGGGGAAGCAGCTGGGGTTCTTCTTGAGGACTGGCATCCTCAGGGATACAGGGATGGTCTCTAAGCCAAATTCACTGTCGAGTCCCCTGCAGGAGTGGCCGGTGTGGCAGCTGGCCTCATGGATGACCTGAGGCACCCGGTTCAAGTCGATGTTTTCCCTGGTGAGAGATGAAGAGTAGGCCTATACTATGACTCTGGTTTTTGGCTTATCAAGATAAATTCAGGGTGAACTCTGGATTTTCTGTACTACAAAGGTGGTTCACTTCTTACTGAGGTAAATCACCATGGTAATTTATGCTGTGAACCTAACCTGCTCCAGGCAGGTTAAGTTCCAGATTAGAAATCACCACCTACTGGCCAATCAGTTCCCAGAAAATAGCATCACCATCCCTGGAAGAGTAGGAGGGTGTAAAGTTTTTTTTAATATTGTCTAATGTCTTTGTTTCTCCATTGAGCATCAATAATATTGATTTTTAGATGCAACTTTACATGCAAAATTAGTCCTTGATTTATCTATTATTTTGTTTTCTGTTAGCAGCAAACAGTTTTACAATAGTTTTATTATCCTGCAAGCATTAATATTTAATCTTATAACAGGACACCTACACTGTTTACTTGCTGACCTCATATCAAATTTGTATTTAGACTAAGTTTGAATTCTGTTTTTATATTTAATCTTTAATCCTTAAACTGCAATTTAATCTAAAAGAATAAAAACTAAAGCTGCTGGGAAATGGTTATGCTCTGAGTTTGAATGCTGAGAGGCATTCACAGTATTGTTATCCAAATCTTTATTATTATTATCTTTACCACATTCTGTACATTTTTCGCCGTCTGTCTCCCTCAACACTGTTCAATTTAGATTTCACCATTAGATTCCTCTTGTTTTGGACATGTGTGCTTGTGTTTTTCTCATTTCTAACTTTTATATTTTTTTAAAATATTCAACTTTATTCAACAAAATTTTATAATGTATTTCAATTGGGAGACCCTTCAAATCCTCATTCAACTTACTCCTCTTTCAACTCTAACTTGGATTTAGAAGCATTTTTTCCAACATGTGCACCAAGGCAAATTTGACAGGGATTTGCTACAGAGTAACAAGTATGTCAGTAGTTGGTGCCAACTGGATAGAGCAGTCTGATTGGCCAGTTATATTCAGTTATGTTCCATTGGTGGTTTTGTCTTCAGCAAGTGGTTCAGATCTGGGCAGTTGGAGTCAGTTGATGACTTTCAGAATCATCTTTTCTGACTGAATGATTAGAACTGAAACCATGTACTTGTCTGCAGTAGATTCTCCCACATTTCAACTCAAATAACCTAATTTAATTTCTCTGTTTTTGATCTGTATAGTTTATCGCCCCACTAACGCACAGTTAGTCTGAAAATAAATCCACAAAACAGTTAAAGATTAAAAACTATTTTAGCTGCAAACACACATACATGTGCACACATGCAGACACACCACACACACACTCACAGACATGCACACACGCACAGTCAGCAGCTGTTCTGCAAATATTTGTTTTTTTCATTTGTGATTCTTGAGTTTAGACATTTAAAATGCATAATTCCACTCTTCTGGTGATTCAGCTGTCAGCATTCACACTGCATTTTCTTCAGGAAATGCATTCTCTAGTTACACTATGATGTGCAACAAACTAGAGGGATGTCCATGTTTCCTTTATTGGGCTGTGAGGCAGTAAGCTTTGTTTATATGGATTGAGTAGATCCAGAGCTCTAATTTGTAGGGCTGGAGCTATAGAATATTTTAGTAATTGAGTAATCTATCAATTATTCCATTGATTAATCAGATAAGAATAACTTTTGTCTTACTAATGAGCAATAATAAATATTCAAAAGAGAAAAAACAGGTCTTTCAGAATAAACTACTTATTGGTTTCCATTTTTAAAATGGCAGTGTTTAAAAGTTTAACTGTATACAACATCTTTAAAAAAATTGAAATCTAATCTTTTTTTTAAAAAAAGAATTATCTTAAATGCAAAAATACATAAATAATCTCAAGTACAGACAAAGGTCAAAGTCAAATAAAATAAAATATCCATGCAATCTAAACTAGGACATAAAAAAAATCTACCTTTACTCTTGTCTTCTTGGAAGGCTTTCTGACATTAATAGGTGGCAAGTTTTTGTGCTGCTAAAAACAGATGTTATGGTGGTGTAGATATTATTATTATTATTATTAATATTAATTAGTGTCCAACCTAACAACCCCCTCAGCTCATGGAGTTTAATGGCTCATTGGCTTGTGAAAAATTTGTTTATTCTTGTATTTTTAATTATAAAAAATTAAAATATTTAATCAATACAATATTTAATATTATTTCACTTGCAATCTGAAAAATGTTACGAAAGCCTCAAAATTAATATGGTCTAGTATACCCCATGCCCCCCTTTAGACTCACCCCTGTTTGCTGCAGGTATCGCTTCCATGTAAAATAGCCTTCAGCAAGCTGTATAATTTAAACCTGGTATCAGACTAAGTTAACTGTTCATCTGCATATTTCAGTACAACTTCTGCTGACTTAGTACAGATTTTTCTCTGTGTAAAACAAACGGTGGATGGAGCAGCTACAAAAGTTGCTTTTCTTCACAAGGTTTGTTGATCAGGTGCTTTGATGAAGGACTCCCGCAGCTTTTTCTCAGTAAAGGTTTTAATGGCGATTACAGGAACAGCGCTGCTGTTTTGGACGCTAGAAACACGACCTGAGCTCATTGTCTTGGTAACAGCTCTGCCTCTTTGCTCTGTTCTTAGGTCTGTTTGTAGTCACAAATGTGGGTGAAATGCTCACGTTTACATCGGCACGCTACAGATCTGTTTGTTAAACAAAGCATCGAAACAAAAGGATTTGTGTTGAGAATTTTTTATAATTAATTTAAAAAAAATATTTTTTAAATTTATTCGTTGCAGCTCTACTAATTAGTAAAGGTCCAATATGCAGAGAGGCTGTTCTTAATACTAGACTATGATAGACCACACTATGCTGGATAGACCCATCTCATTCAACATTCTCTCAGTCAAGCAGAATTAGCAGTAGTTTGTGTTGCAGCTTCCAGCACTTACACATAGCTCCAGGTCGCAATGCTGCGCTCGTTGATGCGGGTGGGCAGGTTGACCAGTTGGCTGTGGTAGTCCTGCAGACTGTATGTGCAGAGGGATTCGTCTACACACTGGCTGCTCAGTGACAGAGCCCCGCATTGATGAAAGGCCAGCAGACACAGCAGAAAGAAACGCAGCTGCTGAACACACAGTCAGCGATTTTATGTTAGTGTGGATTGATGAGTTTCTTATCAGTGAATCCAGACACAGCACCAAATCTTCTAGAGTTTCTAAAGGTGACAAATGTAATACTGGTCTCCTGTGATCGGATAGTTTTTGACTTTAGACTTCCTGTCATACTTTGTATGTTTTGGCTTCTTCTTACATCACTCACCGACCAAAATTCACTGAACCAGCAGCAAAAGAAGAGTAAAACTACACTTCACGTTTGAAAAACATGTCATGAATTCCCTCTTACTTTTGCTTTTACTTCCTGCACTGCTCTCACAGTGTACTCAGTGTACTTCAAAAATGACCTCCGACAAGAAAGCCTAATTTCTGCTGTTCAATACCGATGAAATTTAAACTTTTACAAATTATGCCAAATTTCCAAACGCTTGGCTATTTCTCTTATAAAACCTCTGTAACTTTGCTCTGCTTTTCACTTCAGCAGCATCAGGTAATGTTCATATATTGATTTGTGGTTTTTTAACTACTGCAGAATATTTTTAAGGGGGTTATCTGCTATAAAAAGCCATGCCAGGAAAATCTGTTTTTCTGTGTTTTATCCCCAGTTACTTTGACACAAAGGCATCTGCTGTGATGCTCGCACCACTGAAGTCTTACAAGTGTCAGCTTTGTTTTTATATATACCCATATTTTTTATATCTATCTACTGATAAATGATCAGAATTATAATATTTCTGACTGTCCGAGTCAAAATCAAATCAAATCAAATCGGGTCCTTGTGAATTGGAATCAAATCAATTATAGAAATCAGTGACGATACCCAGCCCTAGTAGAAAATGAATGTTGTTTAATTTTACTAACCTGCAGACTGCATTAAATAGAGTTGAAAGATGTAAAAACACCCATAAATCTACTAGTGTGTTCCTTAAAGCCCATCTGAGTTTAACGTTGCTGTGTGTCAGTCAGCATTACTAAAAACCACAAAGGCAGCATACTTACCTGGAGCTGTTCCATGGCTTGATTGTTTGGCTGGAGACTGGTGCAATGTAGCTTCTTTTTCTTCTTTCTTTGGTGGTCACTCTGTTCTTTGGCTTGGAGTCGATCCGTGAACTGTTTCTGGACCTACCTCTATATATGTGCCCTGTTCTTGGCTGGATTTCTGCTTGTCTTATGTGTGTATTGTTGATTGGGTTGTTCACCTCAAAGAGGCTGGGGTAGCTGTATCTGTGTGGGGGTGGGGAATATATGAGTTACTGTCATAATAGTTTGCATCCTGTCATTAGGATTCAGCCTTGAGAGAGTCATTTTATTCATTAAGGACATTGGCCTGTACCACAAAGTTCAGGTAAGCAGGGAGAAGGACGCTTGCTCACCACCACTTTGGCCTCCTGCTAATGGCTGCTTGTATGACTCATCAGCAATTAGACTACAGTATGAGAAAAAAGTGAAGTAACTTTTCTGTAAAGTTTTTGACCCTGATTCAGAAGTTCATTTTTTTAAAAACGATTTTTAAATGTAAAGTGCTCAGTACAAAAAATGCAAAACAAATAATTTCTTAATTCAGTTCAGTTTTATTTATACAGCACCAAATCACAACAACAGTCACCTTAAGGTGCTTTATATTGTAAGGTAGACCCTACAATAATACATGAAGACAAGTAACTGTCTTGCTGAATGTCTGTGAAGGTTCTCATTCATCCAGGTCATGGTAGTCTAAGGAGCTTGGAAAGAAAAGCGTCTGGACTTCTCTGAGTTTCTTGAAAACGTTTCACCTCTCATCCGAGAGGTGAAACGTTTTCAAGAAACTCAGAGAAGGCCAGACGCTTTTCTTTCCAAGCTTCTTAAA
>VVHJ01045656.1:0-12291 GCA_015107715.1 Tylochromis polylepis
GGGCCGCTGTCCTGAAACTTTTCCATGTGTCCCTGCTGCAACACACCTGAATAACATTAGTAGGTCATTAGCAAGACTCTACAGAACCTGACTGCACGCTGAGGTGGCAATTCAGAAATTTGATTTATGTTACAGCAGCTCATGAGTGAATGAACATGGTGCAATAAAAGTATTTTTAGAAGTACATTTTCCCAAACACTTACATTTACTTAAATGTACTTGAGTAGGGTTAGGGGTTGCCACCTCAGCATGCAGTCAACTTCTATACTCTTGCTAATGACCTACTAATTGTATTCAGGTGTTGCAGCAGGGACACATGGAAAAGCTTCAGGACAGCGGCCCTCGAGGACTGGAGTTTGAGACCGCTGTTGTAGAGAAAGCTGCAGTCTGCAATTAGAATTAGCCCGCAGTTAGTCATTTTGCATTGCTTTTTACTTGCATTTTGCAAGTACAATGACTCTGAGTGTATGTGTTTGGTTTGTTTCTGTGTGTATCTCAGTGAGCGTATCCTTATAACTATCCTCTTTTCAAAACAGTAGCTGACTGTTTTAAACTACAGAGAATGCTGGGTAGCTGCATCGGAATATACGGTTTGAGAGACAAGCCTGCTTATAGGATGTCAGGATGTCCTAAAAACTCCCTGAAAAGCCTTCAGTTGATCCAAAATGCTGCAGCAAGAGTCCTGACAGGGACTAGAAAGAGAGAGCAGATGTCTTCTGTATTGGCTTCTCTTCTTTGGTTCCCTGTTAAGTCCAGAATCATATTCAAAATCCTGCTCCTCACATACAAGGTCTTGACTAATCAGGCTCCATCTTATCTTAATGACCTTGTAGTACCATATCAGCCCATGAGAGCTCGAGGCTCTCAGACGGCGAGCTTGCTTGTTGTTCCTAGAGTATTTAAAAGTAGAATGGGAGGGAGAGCCTTCAGGCCCCTCTTCAGTGGAACCAGCTTCCAGTTTGGACTGGGGAGACAGACACTATCTCTACTTTTAAGATTAGGTTTAAAAACTTTTGACAAAGCACTTGGGGTTAGATCAGGTGACTCTGAATCCTCCCTTAGTCATGCTGCAATAGGGCTGCTGGGGGATTCCCGTGATGCACTGAGTGTCACCTTTTTAACTCACTAATAGGTTAATAGATCTCTCTGCACTGATTCACTGCTTATTATTAATCTCTGGCTCTCTTCCACAGTGTGTCTTTTTTCCTGTCTTCCTCCCCTCACCCCCAACCAGTCGTGGCAGATTGTCACCTCTCTCTGAGCCTGATTCTGCTGGAGGTTTCTTCCTCTTAAAAGGGAGTTTTTCCTTCCCGCTGTCGCCAAAACGCTTGCTCATAGGGGGTCATATGATTGTTGGGGTTTTCTCTGTAGAGTCTTTACCTTATAATATAAAGCGCCTTGAGGCAACTTTTGTTGTGATTTGGCACTATATAAATAAAATTTAATTGGACTGAATATAGCCATCTGGACGATATGGCTGCCATGCACAGTAATCCAGACCCAGGTTTTAAAAAATTATTGAAGAAGATGATGATGAACGGATTGTCCATCTTTGGCTGCCATTTGGAGCATTACTTGGTATTCTTATGGTACTAAGGTGAAAATACTTTGTACAGTATTGGCCAGTAAACTGTCTGAAATCATTTTTCTACTGCCACTGACTTCCAGTTGTTGATTTGTTTTTCTGCAGCAGTTTTTATAGTTGGTTGGTCTACTGAACTGTACTGCATATACTGCATGAACATTATTGGTCCTGCAGGGAAAGACACAGCCACTAATTATAACAGAGCAAAATGACAGGACACAATGATGCCCTATGGGAAAACTCCGCGACAATATAAACCACATGTGTAGAAAAGGAATGCATCACAGTAGGATTAATGGAGCATGATGGAAAATATTTGAAAAGTTAAGTTGCAGTAGTAAAACACAGGTGTTTTTCTTCTTTTACCATTAGTAGAAATGATCCCTTATCAGGCTAGGCTTTATAGCAGAATGTCCAGGAAGGCTGTTCAGTCTAGGGGGTGATACACAAAGGCAATCAGTGCTTATTTATTATGAATAATTAGAGCTAATGCATAAAGATGGAAATACAAGTTGGAATTTTGCTTTTTAAAAGCAGCTTCTGAATCAAATTGATACCTTTAGCTGACTCACTGATCTCCTTCAGTATAAATATGTGCAATTAATCTAAACAAGGTCTACTCTTCAGTTTTATTACTTCATATAGGAGGCAGTAAAGGTCTGTTCAAAGTCCAAAACAACACCTACTAACGTCTCTAAAGTTAACAAGAGATTATCTTTCAGCTTTACAATCTTTTTTGTTTAATACGTACACAAGCTCCAGCATAAGTGTCTATATCTCTCTTTTAGTAGAGAGATGGCTTTTTCCAGTATTAGTTTCACAGCTGTTCCTCTTTGGCTTTTTACATTTAAACTTTCATATCTAGTTCTCATGGTACCATATTAGGCTTACATGTGGTTCCTAGAGTGTCCAATATGGCAGGCTTTCAGCTATCAGCCCAATGTGTCAATGCACGCATCAAACAAACATGCAGGACTGCTTTCTTCCAAAATCAGAAATATCCTGTCTCAGAGTGACGCTGAAAACTAGTTTATGCATTTATTACTTCTAGGCTGGACTACTGTAATTCATTATTATCAGGATGGCCTGAAAATTCCACCAGACGGAGCCTTCAGCTTTCAGGCCGCTCGTCGGTGGAACCAGCTCCTAGTTTGGATTTGGGAAACAGACACCCTCTCTGCTTTAAAAATTAACTGATGATATGAATGTTTTTATTATATATATATATATATATATAAAACACCTGCAAGTATTGTGTGAAAAGGTATGATTGCAGCAATTTTAAGATAGTGTATTTTATTTGACCAAAATTTCTAAAAATTATAGAAAAAACTAGAAATGTATAATTTATATTACTCTTAAGATATCCACAAATGTTTAATGCCTGTGAAATTACAGGCTTGCTTCATTAAAAATATAATCAGTATTATTTTATATTACTTTACATCAAATATTTTATAATGACTTTGTTTTTGTACTATAAAAATATTAGTAAGAAGTGAAAGGGTTAAATTACAAAGCTTCCTGCAACCAATCAGATTTCACATTTGGTTTTGAACAGAAACAAAGGTGCACGCAGTACTCTGCTTTTATCAGCAGTTATCTTTGAAATCAGCACACAGAGACCCAGTGCGTGTTATTTTACAAGGATACCATTTTCAACCTTTTGGAAGAGAAGCTGGAGACTTTTCTTCAATAACCAGCAACAAGACTAAATTCAGCGGAGGAAAACTGAACATTTATAGTTTGGACCAGGTGAAGAACAGCAAATGGACCGTACAAGACTAACCAGAGTTATAAGCACCGTGGACACAGCAACATTATAAAACTCTTGCAAAAACATCAACAATTATTTTGAGGGAGGACGAATGCCATTCACAGTCTGCAGCAGGCACAGCGGTGCATGTTGCATCTGTAAGGCAACTATAACAAACTCAAGCTAAATAGAAATAGCTTGCTAATATAACACAGTGTGTTTACTCCAGCTTGGCACCAAATCTCTACGACTAGTCATATTGCATATATTTAACTTTTATTAAACTATTGAACCAACTCATCATGATATTAAGAGCACAGTGGACTCATGGGAAAGCTAATGGCTGCTTTAGTTTTTCAGCTACCTGAACACAAAAGAATAGCAATAAGCAGGCTAACAGAATCAAAGGTTACAGCACAGGAAGTGTCCTAATTGTGTAAGAGTTGTAACAGTAAAACCAAATCAAATCACTTTCTAGTTCATGTCATTCAGCCACAGGTGTGGTTTTAAGTGAAAAATATATAAAGTGATAAAGTGGTCTTAGATTTTATTTTACTTTTAAATGTTTTTAAGGACAAATATAGCACAGTTGTTGTATTACAGTAGTACTATGGTACTATAAGTATGGTACTAGTGTTTTGTTAAGCTCTTTTATTAAGGCTCTAACTCTTAAGCTCAATATTCAAATCCATCCGTATGTACCTGAAAACATCTGTAATTAACAGTATATTGTAATTACAATTACGTTTTATGGATATTTTTAAAAGGGTAAATCCATTATCTTTATGTTAGACTATACATAAAAAAAAACATTATACGGTTGGTAGAATAAAAAATAAACAGTATTTTATTTTAAAACTTTTAAAACCAGTTACTAGTTTAATAGAAGTATTTTGACTTTTGTTTAATAGCTGCTGTATCATATTATTACAATCATTATGAAATAAATGATTTTTCACAAAAGAATTACATAATAAAGCCCTGCTAATAAGAGGACTTGCAATTTTAGGCCTGATTAATTGTATCAGAACAGCGTTTGACCATATCATTAGATCATTTCTTTGTTTTAACACATGTAAGTACATTTTATTTTATAAAATACTGACATTTTCTGCATAATCACAGAAAATTTCTGTAATTTTCCATGATGGAAAATTCTCGTTATTTAACTGTATTTTTATGGTGTCGCAGCTGATGGAATATTACAGGTTTCTTTACACTGTTTCTTAAGAACCATGTCCTGACTCTTAACACCATGTATGTAAAAGTGGAAATGTTTGGCCTCCCAGTATATGTATACAAAACAGTGTAAGGACAAACTCTGCTAACACCCTTATTATGCCACTAGAACACAGAAGCTTTGATGAACACACCTGATTCAGCCCTAACTATATGCTTTTTCAAGAAGGACAGTTTTAAGCCTAATCGTGAAGGCAGAGAGGGTGTCTGTCTCCCCAGTCCAAACTGGAAGCTGGCCCCAAAGAATAGGGGCCCGAAGGCTCTGCCTCCCTTTCTACTTTTACGTACTCTAGGAGCCACAACCAAGCCCGCCGTCTGAGAGCCACGAGTTCTCACGGGGTGATACGGTACTATAAGATTATTAAGATTAGATGGGGCCTGATTAGTCAAGACCTTGTATGTGAGGAGCAGGATTCTGACATGTGTCTGACAGCGTTTCCTGAAAACTCTGTTTTTGTCTGATCATTTCTTAATAACATTAAAATTTACAATAATGGAGAACAATACAATACAATAGTGGCGAATACAGCAGGTAAAATAAGCATCGAACACGTCACTAATTTTCTGAGTAAGTATATGCAAAGAAATCAAACCATAAATTATGTGTAATAATGACAAATGACCCTTGTCTCTACAATATACATACACTGAAGGGGTTGCGTTCTCACGGAAAATTTGTCCTCAAGAAACAAACCGTGAAAAAAAAAATGAAGTTGACATCAGGTCGTAATGAGCTGGGCCCGATGTTTCTGAACAAGAAATGTAAGAAGCTGAGATTGTGGGTCCATCCAGTGCCCATGAGAAGGCAGCAGCAGGGAGAATCTCAGGGTTTGACTCAGGAACTGAAGCTGCATCACGACTGTTTAGTTTTTATTATGTCAGTGGGGCGATTTGAACTCCAATTTGACATGGTTGCCTGGGGCAAAACAGTGTTATTTTACTGTTTCCATCTCGTTGTGCATTCAGTATTTTTGAGTGATTTGAGTTACGAGCGCGCTTGTTGCCAAATGCAGTGATCTGATTGGTCAGATGTGTTTATTTGGATCAGGGGAGTCTGATAAAATTGAGCTTAGTTCAAAAAAATAAATGCAAAAGTACGATAAATAGTTTTTTAACCCATGAAATATTTGCACAGATTTTATCCATCCACTGCAGCCAGGCTGATAAGTGTTAGTCAATCATTAGTGAAGATCTTCTAATGTTGACAATATTTTATGAGAGATTAGAACTCGCCCTGGGTGTTAGACTTCAGTGGTTTGAATTATAACTATCTAACTGAGTTGGGGCAGCATGGTGGCCCTGTAACTGGCATTGTTTGCCTCATAGCAAGAAGGCCCTGGGCACAAATCCCCTACATGCCCAGGTCCTTTCTGTGTGGAGTTTGCATTGTCTCCCATGTGTGAGTGTGTGGGTTCTCTCTGGGTACTCTGGCTTCCTCCCACAGTCCAAAGACATGCAGTTAGTGGGGCTAGGTTAATTGGTGATTCTAAATAGCCCATAGGTGTGTGAATGATTGTCAGTCTGTGTTGGCCTTGCAACAGGCTGGTGACCTGTCCAAGGTGTGCCCTGCCTCTTGCCCTGTGATAGCTGGGATAGCCTCAAACCACCCTGGGACCCTTTTTAGTAAAGTATGGCAGTGTTCTCTGAAATCTAAGTAACAGCAGTTGAAAATCACTACCACAACAAGGTAGTAAAATATATGCACTGAGTAAACGTACTGTAATATATATAACAGCACCTTGACATCATCCTAGTTTTTTTTTTTTTCAATAAAACAGACACCAACCACCATTTAATACATGAACATTACACAGGAAGTGGCAGAAATAAGGGTTAATAAGTACTCCAGCCTGTACCTGTCGTGATAGTAGTACTGCAGTTTGTTACAATACTAAGTTCATAAAGTCATCAATGATAGGATGATGTAAACAGCGTAAAAGTCAAACCTATAAAGTTCTTTTTGCTCATGACATTAATGCTATATCTAGCAGTTTCACAGTAAAAAGAATTTATCAGTCAGGTTAGCAGGTAAAAAGTTGTACTGTAAAAGCTGATAACTGAAGGTAAATATAAATATTTTGTGGCTTCAAAAGTGACAAAAACTCAGTCAAAACCCTCCCACCAGCTGGTGTGCACTTGTGATGTAATTCATGACTTCATGCAGTGAAAGTTGTCAAGGTCAAGATTTGATTTATTTATTTTCACCTTGTATCTCCCTCCAGTCACCTGTCTTTTTCCCCAGCCAGAACCAGACTGGATTTAACGCTGTGTGAAATTAGCCTGAAAACGGCAGATTAATCAAAAAACAACCGCACAAGTGGTGCAGTCCTGAACTTTAGACACAAAGACGTTATGAAAGTAACAAACTCACCAACTGTGCTTGCTGTGATATCTCGTCCATTGTCCTTGATTTATCCACTGCTAATATTAGGTCTTTGACATAAGTTCGATTTTATTTCTTCCCAGGTAAACAAGAAACTGCTCTTCTCGACAGCATATGCTGCAGTGTGTCAAACAGTAATGAAACAGCAAGTGCACATCTACGAGGAAGTGCAGCTGTTGAAATGTGCGGTTGACGGACTTCACTCTCATGCTGGGATTTCCTCTTTCAGTGTTAAACCACGGTACGGTGACGCAGACAGCACAATGCTTTTGTGTGTCATGTAGTGAAACCTGTTCTTTAACTTTCTGACTGGTTAAGCCTCGTATTTCTTGGAACCGAATAACTTTTTTTTAAAATTCCGTGTACAGACCTGCGAGGTTGTAATCGAATACTAGACGATCTTTCGGCACGCTTTACAGGCCTGGTGAATGTTGTTTGTTGTAAGAAGTGCTTTGACTTCTCTGAATGAGTGGAAAAGTGCAACAGGAATTTTACTTGTACAGCACATTTCATTATGTGCAGAACCACGGAAACTAAAGGCAGCTTCAAACATACTTGGGCCTAATTCTAGGACTACATGGGACTAGATGCACAGGGTTCAAACCACAGAGCTCTGTGAACTTATAAAAAGATTTTAAAGACAATTCTCTATTGCGTTGGAAGCCAGTGAAGAGAACTCAGTGCTGAGATAACATGGTCAAATTTCTATGAACCTGTAAGGACTCTGGTTAGTGCGTTTTGAATGACCTGAGATTCTCTTATTGATGATTTGGAGAGTCCTGCAAAAAGAGCATTTTCACGTGCCTCGTTTTCCACTGATGTAAAGATCATCTGCAAGTTGAGATTTGATATTAGCAAAATATTTTAAAATGATCACAGAATTTCTCAAAATACACCATAGTGACAAAAGTATTTGCTCATCTGCCTTCACATGCGTATGAATTTGAATGATATCCTGTTCTTAATCCATAGGGTTTGATATGATTTTGTCTCACCCTTTGCAGGTATAACAACTTCAACTCTTCTGGAAAGGCTTTCCACAATGTTTAGGAGTGTTTATGAGAATTTTTGACCATTTTGCCAGAAGTGCATTTGTGTGGTCAGGCACTGATGTCGGATGAGAAGGCCTGGCTCGCAGTCCCAAACGTGTTCTATGGGACTGAGGTCAGGACTGTGCAGCTCAGTCAAATCTTCCACACTAAACTCACTCATTCACGTTGTTATTGACCTTGCTTTGTGGACTGGTATGTAGTTATGCTGGAGCAGGACGGGGCCATGCCCGCATTGTTCCCACAAAACTGTCCATTTGGTGGTTCGATCCCTGGCTCCTTCAGTCTGCGTGCCAAATATCTTCGGGCAAGATACTAAGCCCAGGTTGCTCTCTGATGCATCCATTGGAGTATGAATGTACATTAAAAAAGTGCTAGTATGAATGGCTGAATGAAGCAAGTTGCGAAAAGTGCTTTGATTGCTCAGGTACAGTAGAAAAGAGCTATATAAGGTCCATTTACCATTTATCTTGGTAAGCATTGATAGGGCCATTTTGCTCGCTGTGTCAGATGCTGATTTTGATGTCACATCACGTGTCTTTGTGACACGTCGGCTGGTCGTGCACTTCTAGATTTTTGTAACCTGGCACATTGCACCGTGGGTGTATGATCGTGTCAGGTTTTACCAGCATTTTATGAGGTTCCAGTGCAGAAGTTTGGAGACATACAGATATACAGAGGGAGATGTTGGAACAGTGTGAAAACTTGAGTTTATAAAAAAAAACACTCAACAAAGTCTTGGTTTGCGTTTTGACTTCTTCTCCTCCTACATCAGTGCTTGTCTAAATGGCCACACCCATCATTCAGGAGAATACTGCAGTGGCTTCCTGCACTTTAATGGCAGGTGTAAATACAAGTGACTGTGAGACGAGGTTGTGGCGGTGAGCAACCATTGTGGCGGGATTTCCTTTCACTGCAAATACTGAAAAACATCCTGACACCACAATTCCCCTTCACCAAACTTTACATTTGGCACAGTGCAGTCAGACAAGTTCTGTTCTCCTGGCAACCACCAAACCTACACTCAACCATCAAATTGCCAGAAAGAGAAGCTTGATTTGTCACTCCAGAGAACACATCCCCACTGCTCTAGAATCCAGTGGCGGCATGCTTACATCACCCAGTGGTGACGTAAGCACAGGATGCAATGGTTGCAGCTGCTGAAAGTGACATCTCTCAGGTGCCTGTCCTAAAAATACTTGCTGAGGGCTTTTTTTCTTTGCATGAAACCAAAATGACAAAGGCTGCATAGAGTGACTTGTGCTGCTGTTAAGCCATTAATAACTGAAAAAGCTTTGCAAAAATGTATTTTATCTACTGAGTGAGACCTTGTAAAAATCTGTAACACAATGGTTAATTACTCCTATCAAAAACAAAATGACAAGAGCCACAAAAAAGCTATGTCATTACCATTAAACTTAAGAGTTCCACAGGCATGCTTTTATTCTGCACCATCACAAGCTGACTGTATGAAACTGGAAGTTCAGAAAGTATTGGTTATCCTCATCAGAAATGGCCAGCAACAGCAGCTTTTAGGTGCTTCTGATATCAGCATTGTGTTTCTCTCTGCCTTGCCCAAAATAAGTGTTCTTTAATCTGATATGTGAGGGTGGAAGTAAAGAGAAAATGAGTTACAGGCCAGTTTATTGGTTGCATCAGTGCAGGCAAAATTTTTAATGCTACAATTAAAAGAATATAATTTTTTTTATACATGAAATTCTCTTTTACATTCATGATAAATAAAAAAGAATATGGTCAAAAGAAATTTGGTTTACATTTATTTGATTGTGTTGCAGTTTAAACTAAAAGTCAGAAAAATATGGATACTGCAAACACTGTACAACACCAACACACTCCAGTCAGATCATTAAGACAGTTAACAGAGAGGGACTTATTTTTACTGATGAAGTAATGATGCGCTGTTTTCAAGTATTAATGATGGAGATAATATATTTATTGTGATATGCCTCACACAGTATTTGTGGTTAGCACTCTAGCATCACAGAGAGGACATCATGGCCAGCTGGTACATGTTTTCACGGTCTCCTTGTGGTGCTCTCCAGGTACTCCAGAGTCCAAAAATACACATGTTAGGGTAACTGGTGGTTCTAACGTTAATGTGAGCTTAAACAACTGTCTCTGCATGCGAGTCCTGTGACAGCCTGGCAGCATGTCCAGGGTGTGCTCACCAACCCCAGTATCCAGAGGAATGAGTTATATATATTCTTCTTTAAAAAAAAAAAAGCTGCATTTTAAGACAGAATTACAGTGAGACTGACTTGGTTTGGAGCCAGCCTGGAGGCTGGAGGACATATGGTTCTGTCGCCTTCATTCTGTATGGATTCTGGATTTTGACAATTAATCAAGCCACATGGTTAATGGTTATTCAAAACATCTTAATTTGCAACAGGATTTCTTCACTAATACTGCACATACGGTTGATATATCCCGCAAAAAACGGTGAATCACCAGATTCAGTTTATTATTTAGTTTTATCATTTTATCATTATCTTACCTTATTTTTTGAGGAGTTACTCTAGGGAGCAGCCACATCCATTAAGTTCATGAACTGACCAATCAGTATTGTCCAGATCATAAAATACAAATATAGTAAATACATAATACGAATAGCCCCTTAAACCCTTAGTCCTCTCATTTCTTTGGCAAAGCGTTTCTGTTGACTAATGATAGAACAAATTATTTTCTGTTTAAGTCACTCAGTAAACACATATCTGTTTGTGGAGTTAAAAATTACATTTAGTTTATTTCAAGTGTGCTACTTTCTCCAAACAGTGTGTGTCTGATGCAATAATTAACACTATTAAATAAGCAAAGCTTACTCTTTTCCTCTCTAAATTTGTCACATACTTATCACATCTGCCACCACATCCTGTTCATCAGGCAGTTTAAAGTCTTGTGTTCTGTGTTGCATTACTGGCACTGCTGGTTTATAAAAGCTCTCCACCCTGTGAAAGATGGAGCTGTTTTTCTCTTCTGTTCTGAGGTTGACACTGTATGTTTTGTCTTTTAAACTAATCGTAATAGATGATAGTGTAACGATAAGGTGATGGGCAGCAGACGTATTATGATGTATAATGTGCATTTTCTTTGTAGCAGATCTGTTGGTATGATACAGGAAGTTATGTAAATGAGGAGTTGTTGCAACTATGAGATTGGTGGGTGTGCCTGGGTATGTGCTGTGTACGTTTATATGTTACACATCTCTGATGGTTTAAATAGCTGCAAGACGTTTTCTTTGTGAAGTGTTGCTACAAATAACAGGATTTTTTTTTTAAATGGTTTCAATATAAAGTGTTTTATCCTCCCATGATTTAGAATTTAGTAAGCTTTGTCTAAGTGGTCAGGAATATAAGGTCACACTTTATGTGACTGTGGCACATGAATGACGGACACACTTTTTATTCGGTTGCTGCTACTTTCAACACTTGGTTGCAGCTTTTCAGCTGCTTCCTACACACACGACAGCAACCCTCAGGACCCAGTTCATTCTTTTATGCAGGGGAAGCATGATGAGCTGATGCAGCTCTGGTGTGTCAGCCTCCCCTGCAGCTGTGCCACAGACCACGCCCCACCACAGTGACATCTTGTGTGATATTTATTGGTCTATGATTGAGATGGAGATCTGATGACTCTTGAGGTTGTCTGAGTACAGTGAGCTCACTGTCATGTTCTAGAGACCAGTTTGAAATGTTATGAGCTTTGTGACATGGCACGTGGTGGAAGCAGATGGAAGATGTTCATGTAAATGGAGAGTCCTCTTCACACACTAAGGTCAACTATGGTGTTCCACAGGGCTCAGTGCTAGGACCAATTCTGTTTACATTATACATGCTTCCCCTAGGCAGTATCATTAGAAGACATAGTATACATTTTCACTGCTATGCAGATGACACCCAGCTCTATCTGTCCATGAAGCCAGATAACACACACCATTTAGTTAAACTGCAGGAATGTCTTAAAGACATAAAGACCTGGATGGCCGCTAACTTTCTGCTTCTTAATTCAGATAAAACTGAGGTTATTTTACTCGGCCCTGAAAATCTTAGAAATATGGTATCTAACCAGATTCTTACTCTGGATGGCATTACCTTGGCCTGCAGTAACACTGTGAGGAACCTTGGAGTCATCTTTGACCAAGACATGTCCTTCAACGCACATATTAAACAAATATGTAAGACTGCTTTCTTCCATTTGCGCAATATCTCTAAAATTAGAAATATCCTGTCTCAGAGTGATGCTGAAAAACTAGTTCACGCAT